>PVIC010026554.1:0-24479 GCA_004025085.1 Thryonomys swinderianus
AAAGAAAGAAAGAAAGAAAGAAAGAAAGAAAGAAAGAAAGAAAGAAAGAAAGAGGGAGGGAGGGAGGGAAGGAAGGAAGGAAGGAAGGAAGGAAGGAAGGAAGGAAGGAAGGAAGGAAGGAAGGAAGGAAGGAAGGAAGGAAGGAAGGAAGGAAGGGGAAAATAATACACACATCCAGTGGCCAGTAGGTCTGTGCAATTGCTAAATCCAGCTGGACATATCTGGCTGCTTCTGGGTCTGCATTCCCCTTTCTCTCTCTCTCATGTGGTCTCTGGCTTTGCCACCAGGAAATTGTTCCTTACCCATTACTGACTGTGGCCACATGGAAGAACACATCTCTCTCAAACTTTATAGCTTTCCCAACCCTCTTGTCACTATTGTAGATTTGAAGGGTGGGGAGAACTGGAGAGGAGGATCAAACCAAGCTCTGCCGACCAAGCTTATGGTTTCTTTGCCAGAACAATGACTCCAAAACGTGAGATAGCTTCTAATCGGTTCCATGTTTAAGTAGTTACAGCCACTGATCTTATTTGCACATCATTTTTGTGTCAGGTTCTCCGGACCTGGTGTTCCTCCTGCTCTACTCCCTTAATCCCTCTTGAAGCTGACAAAGCATGCCTGGCCATACAGGGAGCTCCCTTATTCTACTATCTGCTCTTTGAGCTGGCTTTCACTGTCTGCAGAAGAACAAGGTGTGCTTCGGAAAGGATTGGGAGCCCAGGCTGCCTCTTCTAAATGACCTTTTACAGCTGTCTGAGCACATCTCTCTTGCATGACTTTGCTAGTAGCAACAAACTGTAACCAAGACACAAGAGTCTTAGAATTACCAGCCAGATTCCATGGTTACAGGTTCTGTGGACCCCCTTTCCCTAAATACATGTAATGCTAAACATAGAGAGCCCACATCACCAACTCCCAACCACAAGTCTTAAGCCACTTTCATAGGTACAGACTACACTGGATTTCTACTGATGCCATTTTCTACAGTGTTCTACTCTCCACTTTCTACTCTGGAGGATTTCCAGGAAGATGGCAGAGTAATGAATCGGAGAAACAGCATCTCTGAGATTTGGTGTCCTGGAATACAGTAGCATGAGGAAGAGAAGAGGGAGAGAAGTGGGTCCCTGGGACCTAACAAGGGTCTGAAGTGAAAATTCCACCCTACAAGGAGAGCAAAAAGAGAGACCTCAATGCAGTAGAAAGAGATGGCCAACAACTCTTTCTCTCTGAGCCCTGATCCACTGTGTGGGAGGGAGGAGTGACTTGAATCTACAGTCTCATAGTGACCACTGGCAACCCCAAGGAGTTCTATGGAAAAATGCCCCGGTGGAATGGAGCGTTGGACACAACAGACTGCAGTAGCTAATGAGCTATTCAGATTCGGTTGTCCTCTGAGAAAGGGCCATTGGCCGGTAGCCATCTTGAAGGGAAGCCAACTGAGTTTGAAACTCAGGCTAGCTGCAGGCTGGATTCATCTAGCAGCTCCCAGAGTCAGGGTGAGGCGTTACCGATTCAAGTCAGCGGAAGGTCAAAGAGCCAAGTTCAAGCCAGCAGGAGGCAACAGAGAGCAGGCTCAACAAATTGGGTTCCAGACTCACAACCAGAAACCAGCCTGAGCTTCGGTGGAAATAAAGGTGCAGATTTGCTGGGAATATCCAGGACCCCACCATAAATCTAAGGCTGGCTTGCTGGAATTAATTGACACAGATCTTAGTTCTGTCTTCCCATTCCGTCTACCAGTGACAGGCAATGAGGTGGACGTTTTTTTCTTCTTTTTTCCTTGATTGTTCTTGTTTTTATATTAGTGTGAACACTGCTTCTAGTTTTTCCTTGTTGTTGTTGTTGTTGTTGTTGTTGTTGTTGTTGTTGTTGTTGTTGTTTTTGAGACAGGGTCTCGCTTTGTAGTTCAGGGTTCAGGCTGGCCCTGAGCTCACTATGTAGCCCAGGCAAGCCTCGAACTCAGCACTCCACCTGTCTCTGCCTCCCGAGTGCTGGGATTACAGGCGTGAGCCACCATGCCCGGCACTTGCTTCTAGTTTTTTGTTGTCGTTGTTCTGTTCTTGTTTTTATTTCTCCCTTCTCTCTTTCTCTCCTGTGTTCTCCACTGGCTTCCTGAAGTTTGTGTAGTCTTCGTCTTTCACCATCGCTTCTAATCTCTTCCTCTTCTAGTTCTGTATTTTCCCTCCAGTACTTTTAAATTCTCTCCCCTGAGGGTAAAATTGTCATACTGAGGGTATATTTACTATATACAATTTTCTGCTTTGTAACTTTGCTATATAATCACAACATGGATCATACGGTTAAAGGTGGCAAATTAGTAGTTAACACAGTTGTCATTTTCTACACTGTGTTTGATGTTATTGTTGATCATACCACTTTAGCCAAGGTGAGATAATTATTCCATCAGTTGTTCTTCCAGGTGTGCCAAGACTGAAACTGCCTAAGGATCATAAACAGTACTACAGCCAGTGCCAAAGAACCAAAGGATAGACCAAATAGGCAACAGGTGGTCGTCCTCAGTAATTTTTTTTTTTTTGAAACAGGCTCTTGCTTTGTAGTTCAGGCTGGCCCTGAGCTCACTATTAGCCCAGGCAAGCCTTGAACTCAGCAATTCTCCTGCCTCTGCCTCCCGAGTGCTGAGATTACAGGCTTGAGCCACCAAGCCCACCATTTCTGGTATGTGATACTGATTGTCGGTGAGAGTGAGCCCCCATGCCTGGTATTGTTGTATGTGGTTACCGGGGAGCAAACCAGGGCTCTTGCGCTTGCTAGGCAGGTGCCAGAACCACTGAGCTAAATCTCCAGCCCATCCTCAGTAAATTTAACAAATGGGATCTTGCACCAGACTCAAAATCAAAAAGCCAGCTATACTTGGAAGACATCTCTGAGAAATATTCATTTCCTAAGCATTCTAAGTACTAACAACAAGTCTACCTGCCACAAGCAATTTACAAGCATCAGTTAAGAAATTAAAGTAAAAGAAAAATAGAAAATGAGATAACACTTAAATAAGATGCCATCCCAGGCTTCAAGCTCACCAAAGACATATCCAGGGGACAGTAAGGTAGAACTATTAGAAAGCCACCTGCTTGAACTCTCTGAAATGTTAACAGCAGAAGTAAAACAAATGAATGAGGATCTAGGAAAACATCAAATCAAAAATAGTCTCTCAGATAACTAGAGATGGTAACCATAATGAAAGACATGAATAATGACTTTAGAACAGGTATAGATTTTTAATTATCTTTTTTTGAGACAGGGTCTCGCTTTGTAGTTCAGGCTGGCCCTGAACTCACTGTGTAGCCCAGGCAAGCCTCGAACTCAGCAATGCTCCTGTCTCTGCTTCCCGACTGCTGGGATTACATGCGTAAGCCACGCCCAGCTAGATTTTTAATTGTATTTATTTATTTATTGAGACAGGGTCTCGCTTTGTAGTTCAGGCTGGCTCTGAGTTCACTATGTAGCCCAGGCAAGCCTCGAACTCAGCAATCCTCCTGTCTCTGCCTCCCAAGTGCTGGGATTACAGGGGTGAGCCACCACGCCCCGCACTGTGTTATGTGGTATTGATTGTTGGTGGGCTAAGTCTCCACGCCCAACATTGTATGTGGTTACCGGGGATCGAACTCAAGACCTTGCGCTTGCAAGGCAGGCACCGGAACCACTGAACTAACCCTCTGGCCCCTATTTATTCTTTTTTGAGACAGGGGCTTGTTTTGTAGTTCAGGCTGGCCCTGAACTCACTATGTAGCCTAGGCTTAGCCTCAAACTTTTGGCAATCCTCCTGCCTCTGCCTCTTCAGTGCTGGGATTACAGGCATGAGCCACCATGCCTGGCATGTGGTCCCAGGAATCAAATTGGGACTTTGTGCTTGCCAGGCAGATGCAGGAACTACTGAGCTAAATCCCTGAGCCAATACAGATTAAAAAAATTTTAAAAAAAAGGAGCTTAAGGAAATGTTGGAAACCATGAATGCCCAACATAGGAAAGAAGTGGTATCCATGAAATATAATCAAACAGATATCTGGGAGGTTAAAAATATCATTGAAAGTATATGCAGTAGTACAAGCCAGTGTGAGAACAGAATGTAAAGTCTAGGAGACAAGACAGTGTATAGTGATCATAAAAGGAAAGAGTTCTCAAAAATAGCAAGGGGCCACAAAAAAATCAATCCAATATCTGCTAGATGACACAAAGAAGAATAATGTAAGACTGATCAGAGTCAATGAAAATAAAGAGATAGCACAAATGATATTTCCCAATCTGTAGTGGCAGCTTCTTCTTCTTCTTCTTCTTCTTCTTCTTCTTCTTCTTCTTCTTCTTCTTCTTCTTCTTCTTCTTCTTCTTCTTCTTCTTCTTCTTCTTCTTCTTCTTCTTCTTCTTCTTCCTCTTTTTTCTTCTTTTTCTTCTTCTTCTTCTCCTTCTTCTCCTTCTTCCTCCTCCTTCTTCTTCTTCCTTTTTAAGAGAGGGTCTTGTTTTGTAGTCCAGGCTGGCCCTGAGCTCACTATGTAGCCCAGGCAAGCCTCAAACCCACCAATCCTCCTGCCTCTGCTTCCCGAGTATTGGGATTACAAGTGTGGGTTACTGGGAATCAAACCTTGCACTTGCTAGGCAAGTGCTGAAACCACTGAACTAAATCTCTGGCGCTGCAGGGCCTCTTCTTTTTTTTTTTTTTTTTTTTTTTTTTTTTTTTTTTTTGAGGCAGGGTCTCGCTTTGTAGTTCAGGCTGGCCCTCAGCTCACTATGGAGCCCAGGCAAGCCTCGAACTCAGCAATCCTCCTGTCTCTGCCTCCCGAGTGCTAGGATGACAGGCGTGAGCCACCACGCCCAGCATGGCCTCTTCTTCAGCAAAGCCTTTCCTGACTCTGTCACCAAACTACATGGATCCCCCAGTAATGCATGCGCTTTGTGCCCATCAGAGAAGAGCTGGGCTGGACTCACATAGTCTCATGTGCAAACTTCATTCATCTGCAGCTCAATGGTGGATCCTTTCATGACCAAAATATAATGACTGGATGTGATGAAAAATCTGTCTTGGTGTCAGACTAGGTCCTTTGTTTATCAGGTCCCCCTGGAAAGTGTTGCTTGTTTTCTCTGAGGCTGTTTCCAAGAAAAAGATGAAAACATTCTGCAACAGAGACTGCCAGTTGCCTCCTAAGTTCTATTTCTTTCTCTTCTTCCTTAGTAAATGAATCACTTAAATTTTACCTGGAATAGCTGCCCATGGAAAAGACTTACATCCTCAACTGTTCTTAATGCAATGCAGAGCTTCAGGACCAAATTTGGCCCGCACAACGTGAGGGGAAGTGAGAGAGCAACTTCCGGCTCAGGCCTTTAAGGAAGAGGCATGAATCCCCCCCCTTCTCCATTTTCTTTTCTGCTGGCTGGAATGCTATGCAATGGCAGAAGCAAGAGTAGCTACACAAGACAAAAGATGCTTTGAAGGGTTTCAGAATCACCCAGTCACCTTTAGACTGTCTATAAACTCTTCCATGTGGGAAAGAAACTTTATGGTTTAAGGAATTCTGAAACTGGGTCTGTGTTGTGGTAACCAAATATGTATTTTAACCAATGCAGAACTTATTATTTGGAAGTGGTTGTGTTTAAAAGTCTAAAATAAGGGCTGGAGATTTAGCTCAGTGGTTCCGGCGCCTGCCTTGCAAGTGCAAGGTCCTGAGTTTGATCCCCGGTAATCAAATACAATACTGGGCCTGGTGGCTCACACCCACCAGCAATCAATACCACATACCACAGTGCCGGGCATGGTGGCTCATGCCTGTAATCTCAGCACTCAGGAGGCAGACAGGAGGATTGCTGAGTTCCAGGCTTGCCTGGGCTCCATAGTGAGCTCAGGGCCAGCCTGAACTGCAAAGCAAGTCCCTGTCTCAAAAAAAAAAAAAAAAAGTCTAAAACAAGTGGCAGAGACCTAGAGACTGAACAACAGATAGCAGGGAAAGAGGTTGCTTACTGGTAAACTGTTGACCATTTCTGTAAAACACTGGGGCTGTCTCGGACTGTGATGCCCTGCCAGCCTATCATAGGCTGATGATCTCTCCACTATCTGAGATGCCCCTATTAGCTGGGCCTTACAAGGTTCACCAGCAAAGATCACGCTATGACAGGCCACAGGCACCCTGCACTATCTGACACACAAACCAGGAGGCCAAGTCCTCTTCCTTCCTACTGTCTTCCCCTCCACCTTCCCTGCAATCAGCACAGAGAAAACAAACACACCACCAGACATGCACTTACACGTGCGTGTGCACACATGTACAAGCTGTGCTCCAGGTGCCCGCTGCCCACACCCTCCCCTCTGGGACCCTGTACCCTGTACAAAGCATGCTCCAGCTCAGGCTTTTTGAAGAATGATAGGGAGTGGGTTTAATAAATTCAGCAAGAAATCCAGTAGCAATCTGCCAGGGATAGCAGTGCATAGCAATAATCCCAGCTACTTCAGATGCCCAAGGCAACAGGATCACAAGTTCAAGACCAGCTTGGGAGACTTATCAAACTGTCTCAAAATAAATAATAAAAAGGCTGAGGATGTATTTCAGTGGTAGAGCACCCCTGGGTTCAAACCCAAAAAAGAAAAGAAAAGAAGGAATGAGGGAAAGAAGAAGGAGGAGAAGAAAAAGAGAGAAAGAAAGAAAAGAGCAGGCAAGACAGAGAAAGCCAAGTGGCAGTCTATTATTGAGTGTCCACTCTGGGGCTGGGGCCGGGGCTGGGCTGGGAAAGGCCGGAAGGAGGAGAGGGAGGGAGGGGCATTAAGAGGGGAGCCAGAGCAGCTGGCTCAGCATTCCCCATTGGGACACTGACTCAGGCTCCAGGAATGCCAAAGAAGAGGGTGGGCAGCCACTGAGCCAGGCTGGGATCTGGCTGGCACAGGGGGAGAGAGGGACAGTATTTGCAGAAGGCGGGGGCCAGGGCTCCTGCACACCCAGGCATCTCCCAAGCACATGCGGGTCTCTTCCTCTGTGGGAGAGCTGGGCCCAGACCTCTCTATGTCTTTGAAGTGATGTGCACAGCACCCCACCTGCCTGGCTGCGCCCCTCCACTCCCTCCACCTGAGAGAGGGACAAACTCTTGAGACTCAAGTGGGGACATCTGGACATACACTGGCTACTCTCCTGGACCATCCGGGAGCCCCTTGTCCTATCTCCAGCCCTAAGCTGGCCGGTTTGTTCTAATTCCGGCGCCAGCCCTCTCTAAAGTCTGTACAAGGAAGAAGCTCAGAGTCGTCACCTCCCCTTTCCTTCCTAAGGCACCTGAGGAAGACGAGAGGCCTCCGCAAGCCGACTCTCCCGCACCCATGTCCCCCAGGCCCTCAGCCGCCTCCCCACAGCAGAACTCCTCTAGCTTGTCCTCGGAGACCCCAAACAGCGGAGGCCCAGGCACCAGCTTTCCCAGGTGCGCCCTTCCTTGCCCAGCCTGCCTCCAGGCTGCGGGCAGAGCAGCTGCACTTGGACCCCTCCCGCCGTCCCCGCCGCCTGACACCCAATCAGAGAGAAACCGATCCGGCCAGGCCGCGCGCCAGGGGCCGGCCCAGAATAGTGCTGCCCAGCGCCAGTCGCACACTTGCTGGCGTCGGCTGAGACTGGCCGCATGGAGCCTGAGCTGGAGCACGCTCTGCGCAGGGTACAGGGTCCCGGAGGGGAGGGCGCGGGCAGCGGGCGCCAGCAGCGCCGCGTGCGGGTGTGTGCGCCTGCGTGTGTGTGGAGTGCGGGTCTGCTGGTTTGTTTGTCTGTGTTTTCTCTGTGTGAGCGTGGGTGCCTGGGGGTATATATTGTAATCTGTTTGTACGCCTGTGTGGACCTGTGTGTCTAGGACTGGCTGGACGCGTGTTTGTGGCTGTGTGTGTTTGGGTGTGTGTTTTTGTAGGTGTGTACGCCTGTCATACATGTAGGTGCCTACATGCATGTGCACGTGTGTGGGCTGTGACACAGTGGGAGGGACATGGGGGCTTGGCTCAAACATCCCTATCCCTGCAGACCTTGTCCTGGAGCAGCCTTGGGGGACCTGAGCAGCAAGGTGGGTGAAGAGCTTCTTCCTCTGACCCCACCTTTCTGAAAACTCCAGCTCCCAAGCCCTAGCTGTGCCTTTATCAGCAGAGGTCCTTTTCCTTCCTCTGCTCCTTGTTTTTTTTTTTTTTGAGACAGGGTCTTGCTTTGCAGTTCAGGCTGGCCCTGAGCTCACTATGTAGCCCAGGCAAGCCTGGAACTCAGCAATCCTCCTGTCTCTGCCTCCCGAGTGCTGGGATTACAGGCGTGAGCCACCACGCCTGGCTGCTTCTTGTTTCTTTATCTTCTTTTTGCTATTCTGTGTCCCTCGCCTCCTCTTTTCTCTTTTCTGAAAACTTGGACCACAGTACTCACTTTGCAAGTTCTTAGCTATGTGATTTGTGACAAACTGCTTAACCTCTCCAAATTTCTCGTTAGTAAAATAGGGCTGATATCAGCTTCCTTTATAGCACTGCCATGACGGTAGAAAGAAATACGTTGGGGGAGAAAGCCCTGTGGAAGTCTGAAAATATAATTTTAATAATGTACTAATTGATTTCATTCCTGTGAACTGCTAAGGAGGCCTCACTCCTCCTTCCAGAGATGAGCTTTCTAGAGCGAAGTGACAGCCTCTTGTGGCCGTCACCAGCTGTGAGCACCAGCTCAGAAAGAATCTGTGGGAAACCTGGGACCAAAACATCCTCGCGGAAGAAGCCAGAGGCTGCGCAGCAGCAGGAGCCACCAGGCCCCGGGGAAGGTGAGGCCAGAGCTGGTTCTGATGCGGTGGGAGCTGGGCCCGGCTCCGTCTTGGGTCCCTCCAGCTCTCCCCAGGGGCCTCGGCCTCACCTCACAGGGGAGAGCAACTGCTCTGCAGAGCCAGGGCTCAGTGCAGTCACCTCGGGAACACGAGACACGGCTGCTGCCACACCTGAGTCTGAGCCTTGGCTTCTCCCCTGCTCAGCATCCCCCCTTCTCCGGCTGCTGTGGGGTTACTGAGACAGCACACGAGAATGTGTTTCGGAAGATGAAGTTACTGTCCTCCCCTCCTCTTCCTCCCAACAGGTGCCTGGTCCAGCCCAGCTGCTGAGTCCACCGGGCCAGAGGCCACATTCCCCAAGGCCACACCCTTGGCGCAAGCCGTTCCCTTGGCTGGGGCAGGGACCCCACCCACAGAGGGGGATCTCCTCCCTGCTGACTGTACAGCCTCTGCTGTGGGCTCCAGTGCAGATGATTCGGAGCTCCCCATGGAGTTTCCAGCCCTTGAAGCCTGGGACTGTGAGCTCAAAGATCTGGAGGAAGACAGACCTGCCCGGAGCCCATCCCCACAGGTCCCTTTACTCAGTGTCAGCTGGGATGATGAGTTGCGAAAGCCGGGGGCGCAGGTCTACATGCACTTCATGCAAGAGCACACCTGCTACGATGCCATGGCGACCAGCTCCAAGCTGGTCATCTTCGACACCACACTAGAGGTGAGACCCCAGTTCCACCCTGCCTGAGCCCAGCCTCCATTCTGACAGCCCTGCCACCGCCTCGCATATCGCCAGGAGCCCTGCCAAGCCATGTGCCTCTGCAAGATCCCTTCAAAGATCCCTTCTTAGCACCATAGAGACGAGCGGGGAGAGGGAGGGATTAGATGCTCTGTGAAAATGCTCAGATTGTCACCACAGCTCTACCATCTGGTATCTGCAAAGCATTGAGTAGGTCACTTTCCCTCCATCATCTCTAAAGAATGCTTGTTTTTCCCTGCGTGTTTCAAAAGAATCTCAGGACAAGTCACCACAAAGTAGGAGAGCTTTATCAACTGTGACATATGAATAAGATACTGTGGAGCCACTCAGGACAAAGAGCCTGGGCCTGTGAGCACTCTGGTAGTAGCAGAAAAATACGAGGCACTGTGGCTCCTGCTCTTCCATTAGGCCTGGCTACCAAATAATCTATGCTTGGATTCTTGTCATTGTCACAATTCAGCAGATGGGGTATGGTCGCCTGAAGCATGGTGTGTGCATGTAATGTGTGTGTTATCTGTAGTATACAATTTAGTTCTACAGGTTCATGAACAAGTAAGTATATTTATTTCAATACTTTAGTATTAATTCTAATGTTTATGAGAAATATAGAAAGAACATGTATAAGTAGTATTACTTAGAACAAGGCTCAAAAGGAGTCCAATATAAAATTTATTTAGAAAAAACTATAACTATGCAGATAGCACGCAGATAATTATATCTCTAGTTTTCAGTTTGGCAGACCTACTGTGACCACATGACATCTAAGAGGTGACTGATGTGTCTGGTGAGGGTCTCTCAGGGCCTCGGGTCACAAGGAGCCTTGTGCTCTGGCCAGTGTGTATCTGCACAGTAGCAAGTGTGCCCAGTAGTGATTGTGTCCAGTGTGTGCCATGGCATGGGGAAGACAGGCAGGCTCGTGCCCAGGAGGACCTGGCAGAAAGTCCCCTGGGAAGGGCCCTCATGCGGACACAGGGGGCAGGAGTGTGCCCCTGAGGAGGAGAACAGTTTCCTGAAACTCGCTTCCCAACTGTTCTTTCCTGTCTATCAGATAAAGAAGGCCTTCTTTGCCCTGGTGGCCAATGGCGTCCGGGCAGCACCTCTATGGGACAACAAGAAGCAGAGTTTTGTGGGTAAGGAGAGGCTGGGAGTACAGGGGTGGTGGGAGTGGCGAAGGGAGACCTCCGGTGGTCAAGGGCAGCGACGTGGCAAGGTCCTTAGCCCGCCTCCACCCAGGGCCATCAGTCCGCCTTCTCCCTACGCCCCATCTGCCCTCAGGGATGCTCACCATCACAGACTTCATCCTGGTGCTGCACCGGTACTACAGATCTCCTCTGGTGAGGCTCGGGCTGGCGTTCCCAGGGGCCAGGGTGGGCGAGGCGAGAGTCTCCAGAGAGCCTGGTGCCTGTGGGGCCCACATCTGACTTCCGGATCCTGTTGATGCTTCCAGGTCCAGATCTATGAGATCGAGCAACATAAGATAGAGACCTGGAGGGGTGAGTGGGGAGAGGAACTGTGGGTTGACGGTGGTAGCCAGGGCCTGAGGTTGAGTGGACTGTGGGGAGTTCCTGGGGGTGCGTGGCAATAGGGAGCCTCAGTTGCCTGCAGGAAAGGATGCAGTTGAGCTTGTGTAGTTTGGTGACTGCTGCTCTCTTGGCTTGACCGCTCTTTTTCTCTTTCCTTTGTTTTTTGTTATTGTTGTTGTTTGTTTGTTTGTTTGGGTGTTTTTTGCAGAGATTTACCTTCAAGGCTGCTTCAAGCCTCTGGTCTCCATCTCTCCCAGTGACAGGTAGCCATCCCTACCTACCGTCCCCACCTGCCCACCCAGGCCCCACCTTGCACTGTCTCCATCCCCACCCCACTCCTGCTTGAACTCCCTTCCTCATCCTGGGAAGCAGATAGACAGGCGGGGTTGGTTTCTGTCCTGTGTGGGAGGCAGGGGCGGAAGATGGCTCTCCCCACCTGCCTCAGACTCACTGCTTTCACCTCCCCAGCCTGTTCGAAGCTGTCTACACCCTCATCAAGAACCGGATCCATCGCCTGCCGATCCTAGACCCAGTGTCAGGCACAGTGCTCTACATCCTCACACACAAGCGGCTGCTCAAATTCCTGCACATCTTTGTGAGCACAGGCCCGGTGGGGAGGAGAAAGGGAGCGCCACGGGGAGGCTCGGAGGGAGGAGCCAAGTCTCCAAGCCTCAGGGAGGGTGGGAGGAGCTGGGAGCCCCCTGCTGGCCGCCTGCGCTCTGGTCACCACCCTGTCCCCACCCGAGCAGGGCTCCCTGCTGCCCCGGCCCTCCTTCCTCTGCCGCACTATCCAAGATTTGGGCATCGGCACATTCCGAGACCTGGCAGTGGTGCTGGAGACAGCGCCCATCCTGACCGCACTGGACATCTTTGTGGACCGGCGAGTGTCGGCGCTGCCGGTAGTCAATGAATCTGGTACGAGCACTAGAGCGAGAAGCTCTGGCCGGGGTCGGGGAAGAGGGCATGGTGGGGAGAACAAGAGAGAGGTGGGTTAGGGTGGGAAGGAGTCTATGTGGCATCAGCTTGGAGACCTGGGCTGGAGGGACCTTGGGCCAAGCCAACCTCTTCGTGCCTCAGTTTTCTCACATGTGAAACAGGAATCTTAACAACACCCACCCTGACTTCACTGGAGGATTTACAACATGAAGTGTGATAAACAGAGGGTAGGAGAGGAAACAGATGGAGACAAGATTTTTGTTCAGTTCATCCAGCCAGACCTCAATTTCCTGTTCAGGAACGGGTCAGAGGGACTGTAAGAATGTTTCTGTGGGTGGACTATGTGTGTGAAATATTACAAAATTAAACTGGCCATAATAAGCTAGATATCAAAAAGTGCTTTGGATTTATTTTTATTTTATTCATGTGGTACTGGAGAGTAAACCTAAGCAGCACTGAATTAATATCCGTTGCATTTTATTTTTATTTTTAAATTTTGAGACAGGTTTACAGAATTGCCTGGGCTGACCTCTTATATGCAATCTTCCTGGCTCAGCCTAGATTTATTTTTTGTTATAAATTTTTAAATGAATAAAAGTGATAGAAAAATTATGCAGTGAACTCTATATAATCTGTTGCCTGGATTAGCCACTGTTAACGTGTCACCGTCCAGTTCATCTTTATTTCTGAAGAAATTTTAAGTTACTTAACTGCATCAGTCAGTAGCTCTTAAAAATAATTTTCTACAATACCCAACAAGACTATGAATAATGCATTCATGCTGTCTAGTATTTGTACTTCTCCATTTCCCCAAGAATATCTTTTTTTTTTTTTTTTTTTTTTTTGAGACAGGGTCTTGCTTTGTAGTTCAGGCTGGCCCTGAGCTCACTATGTAGCCCAGGCAAGCCTAGAACTCAGCAATCCTCCAGTCTCTGCCTCCCGAGTGCTGGGATTACAGGTGTGAGCCACCACACCCGGCACTGTGGTATGTGGTATTGATTGCTGGTGAGTGTGAGTCACCACACCCAGCATCGTATGTGGTTATTGGGATCGAACTCAGGACCTTGCGTTTGCGAGGCAGGCGCCGGAACCACTGAGCTAAATCTCTGGCCCCAAGAATATCTTTTTTTACAGCTGGTTTGTTTCACAGTTGGATCCAATAGAAGTTCATACTGTGCATTTCTGTCTTTCATCCCTTAAGTCTCTTTAAATCTAGAACAAATCCCTTCCTCCCTCATTTCCCTGACACAGTGAGTTTGCAGAGTATAGCACTTCCGCACTGTCACTTGCTTCCTACAGGTGATCTTTGCCTTGTTCCAGACTCCTGTGAACTGGAAATGAGATCTCAAGGCTTAATGAGCCTGCAGTATTGAGCTGGAATATTCCATGGGTGATGCCATATTCTCGCATAGCATCTCATCAGTAGGCCCAAGGTTGGGGTGTCCCTCTCTCTGTGATGCTAAGCCGACCTGTGGTTCAGGTAGGGACAGCCCGATGCCTCATGACAAAGCCAGCAGCCCAGAGGACGTCAAGTTCATTTCAAACCCTCCCGGGCCCTTGGCACAGTACCCTGGCTCTGATGTGGGGCTCTTCCCTGTCTTTCTCCTCCCTCTCCCGCAGGCCAGGTCGTGGGCCTCTATTCCCGATTTGATGTGATTGTAAGTGTCTGAGGGGACTTCGGGGGTGCTGCCGGGAGGCTGTGGCATGGGGAAGGAGAAGCGTGTCAGTGGGCACGCTGTGTGAGTATTAGAGAGTCTAGGGAGGGGGCTGGGGCCTGGGGAGGGCTGACTCGGAGCTCTTCTCTCTCTGCCCCAGCACCTGGCAGCCCAGCAAACCTATAACCACCTGGACATAAGTGTGGGAGAAGCGCTGAGGCAGAGGACCCTGTGTCTCGAGGGCGTCCTTTCCTGCCAGCCCCACGAGACCCTGGGGGAAGTCATCGACAGGATTGCCCGCGAGCAGGTACCCATGCTCCTCCACGCATGTCCCGCCACAGATGGCCTGGTCCTTCCACACACAGCCCCAGCCATCCCCAGTCCTTGGGCACCTGGCCCACCCTCCCATTTCATGAATAAACTCTTGGCAGCCATGTTGATGTGCACTGGGACCTGTCCATCAGGCCCTCATCCCAAGGGCCACAGCTGGCCAGGTGCTCAGAGCCACCACCAGCTCACTCCCTGGAGACACCCTCTTGCTCCTCTGTTCCTCGGACAAACTGCCGAAGCCCCGGGGTTCTGCCCCTCAGCGAGTCTTCTGGCCCCACAGGTGCACCGGCTGGTGTTAGTGGATGAAACCCAGCACCTCCTGGGTGTGGTCTCCCTCTCAGACATCCTTCAGGCCCTGGTGCTCAGCCCTGCTGGCATCGACGCCCTTGGCGCCTGAGAACACCCATGGCCCACCCTCCACTTCTGGAAGCCGATGAAGGGAGTCAGGGACCCAGCCTCCAGCTTCCTCACCCCTGCTTGACGGTTCCGCTCTGGCTCAGGTAGGCTCTGCCCAGGTCATTGGATCAACCCCCCACCCCGTCCTCCTGGCTCCCAGATCTTGGGGTGCCCTGAGGCTGGCAGTGGTCCTGCTCATAGTTCATGAGCCCTGTGAAGACTGCAAAATCCACCACTTTGTCCCACTCCCAGTTGATGTCGCAGAGGCTTCCTGGGAGGGTAAAGAGAGATGGGGCTCAGGGCTCTCTGGGAAGACTCGGCTGCTCTCTTACCACTCTGTTCCCACAGCTAGCTTGGAACTGGGTAGAAGGAATAAAGTTAATGAACCTCTGTTGAATGACATTTCCACCTTCAGTAAGATCTAAGACTACATGGGAAAACTCCCCCTAGTGCATGATCTCAGACATTTGCCAGGGCTTTGCTGAAGGATGAGGCACGGGGCCCACCAGGTTGGCTGCGGATAAGATTCCTTGTTGAGAAGGCAGCTCTCCCTGCCCCTGTGGTCACCCTCTTCCCTTCTCTTCCTCGCAGACCTCTCCAGCGCTCCTCAGTCACCCTTGTCCAGCCTGTGCTTCCAGAAGCCCTCCGCCATGCCCGGTCCACCATGGGACAATGACACTAAGGACGGTGGCTGAGTCCAGTCTGGAGATGCCTGACCCAGAGGCCCTGGGGATCACACCGGGCCCCCATGCTCACTCATATCCCCTCCCCCACTCTGGATTGAGACTGATCACTGGGGCCAGAGAGCCCAAAGCCCGTGGGTAAAGTCATGGATTCTAGATCTCTGCTTCTGGACTATGTTCAGCTCATCTGGTCCCGGGGAGTGAGTCCCAGCCATTCCCTTCCTAGAGGACCCACTGTAGTGGCACTGCCCTCCTACTCTCCTGGCTTGGTTATTTCAGGGGTGCTGGGGTCACTGTGGAGCAGCGTTATTTCTAGAGTTGCCCACTGGAGCGGGACCCTCTCTCCATCGTTGTCCAGAAAAGCCCTTAGCTCTCGCCAGTGAACAATGTCCTTTGTTTCCCGTGACGGTGGCCTTGTACTCAGATCCTGGAGAATGAGCAGTCAGCAGAACAAAAAAGAAAAGAATAAGCCATGAACTTGGCTCTGACTTCACTCAAAGTGCTAGACATTTAACCTGAGCTCGTGGCAAGATCCCTGTGCTTTCTATTGGAAGACATGAAGGAAAACCCGCAGTTGGTGAAGCAGCGAGTGCTTTTCTTTGGCACCAATTTTTTAAAAATCTTTGATTTGTAACAAAACCATAAAGAAAATACATATCAACCAATTACTTATATAGTATATAAAACCCAGTCTATGAACTCCACCTACAAAAACATAATTTATTTTCTAACCCTGAATGAAATTTCTATTGTGAAGCCCATCTCACCAGGTAGTAGAAATTAACCTCCGTCTGGGCCTCTCCCTCATCTTTACCTGGGACTGTAAGGAACGTAAAGCTCTGTCCTCAGTCATCAGTATCCGTCTGTTCCAGCACCTGCGAAAAGCTCCATGTTCTCATCTGGTATCATCACCTGTCACTGGTGGGCGCCGTCCCCACCACCTGCTCCGCCCTCCCAGAGCCTGTGGTCAAGGCACGAAGTTCATTCTGGCTCCTGGTCCTGCACCCCTCTGGGCTTCAGAGGGCTCCATCAGGCTGTTCCTGTGGGCAGCATATCCTACTGACTATTGTACTGTTTTCGTAGACTTTACCAAGGAACATGTGGCCCAGGGCTCCCCTACCCTTGACCTCTCCAAACCTCTGGGGGGATTTGTCATGCATACCCCACCCTTCGGGCTCAGGTCCCCTCAAAGGGCCCCAGAGGTGCCACAGCAGTGTCTCTTTGTCACCCTCCCCCCAGCTTGTGAAATCTTTACCAGTGGGAACAAAGGGCCCTTTGTTCTCTGGCGCTGATATATTCTTCCAAGCCCACTATGCGTCCTGAGCTGTTGCCACCCAACTTGCGGATCAGGGTTTTGAGGTTCCAGAGCCAGGACTCGGCTTCTGCTCTGTCACCCTCCCCCATGGCAACAGGCACCGCAAGTCCAGCTGTCCAGTGTGGGTAGGTTACTATTTCTAAAATGTGATCCTGACCCCATTACCTCCCTAGGCTTCAGAGTCACACACTTGTGCTTGACTGTCAAGCAGTACACGAAGGTATTTTCTCACTAGTCACTTTGCCCAAATCCAAGGGTCAGTGCTGGCTCTGCCCTGTCCTACCCAGGAGACGTCGGGCTCGGGGCTCAATGGGAGGTTGAAATGGGGACAGTCGCTGGGTCTGGGCCAAGGGAGGGTCTCTCAAGTATCCAAAAAGAGCCTGGAACGGGTCAGCTCCAATGATGGCTGGCTGTGGACAAACATAACAGGGTGATCCTTCATGCCTCTGGGGAGAGACCTGCGGAGGTAAGACCTGCGGCGAGGATAAGGACGGCATCTGGGTCTCCCAAGAGCACAGCTGTCTGTGTGTCTGTGCTTACGGTCCCGAGGACCCAGTAGGTCACCCCCTGGGCCCTTCTGTGGGGGACCAGCCCAGCCCACCACCTCAGACCCCTCTTTCTATCAAGCCCAACCCCCAGCTTCTGGCCCAGTCCCGCAACCTTCAAGGATGCCAGAAAAGAGCCTTAGAGTCGCCACCGGGGCTGTGACCGCTTCCAACCGGCTCAGAATGAGAGAAGTGTTTTCTGCTGCCCCTCCTCCCTGCGTGTGAAGCTGAGCCTGGGCTGCCCCCAGCTCCTCCTCAGCCCGGGGTTTCTGTGGCCTCCAGACTGGACTCCCCAGGCCTCCTTTGCTCTCCTATCTCTCGTCACTATCTTCTCAATACTTCTTAACTCCAGATGTGCTCTGGGATCACCAAGGAGGTCTTGTAAAAAATGCAGAGCCCAGGGCTCATTCTTAGACATGGTCATTTCCTGATTTGGGGGTGGAATCCGGGCAATTATATTTATTTTCTATACAAACTGGAGATTTGTGATTACTAAGACATCATGATCATGTGGCCATGCTGGAACAAAAGGGTGGGCAGCTCCTTCTCATAGTAAAATAATTGTCACATGATTGGCTCTATGCATTTTTAATTATGACTAAAGTCTATAAGAAGCACTAAGAGGAGCAGCCTAATATCAGACATGATTCATTAGCATCCTCAGAACTCTTCTCCCAAGCACCTTTAAATGTAGGAATTTTTGTTACGAAGTTATCTATGTCTGTCCCACAGTTACAACAAAGTCTGTACTTGAAACATATGTTAAAATTGGAATCAGAGGGCTGGAGATTTAGCTCAGTGGTTCTGGCACCTGCCTCGCAAGTGCAAGGTCCTGAGTTTGATCCCCAGTAACCACATCCAATGCTGGGTGTGGTGACTCACGCCCACCAGCCATCAATACCACATACCACAGTGCTGGGCGTGGTGGCTCACGCCTGTGATCCCAGCACTCGGGAGGCAGAGGCAGGAGGATTGCTGAGTTGGAGGTTTGCCTGGGCTACATAGTGAACTCAGGGCCAGCCTGAACTACAAAGAGAGACCCTGTCTCAAAAAAAAAAAAAAAGGATGAAATAGATTGTTGGTGGCCCTGATGTATTCTATTTGGCAGGGGAGTCTTTGACTTTTCTTCCTCCACTCCTGTGTCTGTGGGCTTTGTGGTAGCTGCCTCTGTGAGCAAGGTTTCAGCTTCACATCACTGATGCCTCACCTCTGCTATCTTGTGTTCTGCACTCACTATAGTTGGGATCTGGAACGTGCCCCAAAGGCCCGTATGTTAAAGGTAGTCCCTAGTTTGGAGGCTGAGGCAGGAGGATCACTGCAAATTTGAGGTCAGCCTGGGCTACATGGTGAGTTCAACACCAGCCTGAACTACATAATGAGACCCTGTTTCAAAAACAAACCGACAACCAAACAGACAACAACAACAATATAAAGTCCTCCAGGTTCACTCATGTTGCCACAAATGACAATTTTTCCTTCCTTTAAAGGATGCCTAGTGCTATAGGTACAAACCTGTAATACTAGCACTCCGAAGACTGAAGCAGAACTGCCTCAAGTTCAAGCCCAGCCTGGGCTACACTGTGAGTTCAAGAACAGCCTGAACTACATAGTAAACCCATCTCAAAACAAATAAAGGCTGACTAGTATGCCATTGTGCATACATAGCACATTTTCTTTGTCTGTTTGTCTCCTGAAGGACACTTTGATTCTATGCCTTGGGTGGTGTGAAGAGTTTATAATAAATATGGAATTAAAATGTCTCTTTGATATACTGATTTCAAATAGGTTTGAATATGCACCCAGGAGAGGAATTATAAGATCACATGGTGGCTCTGTTTTTAATTTTAATTTTTTTTTTCTTTTGAGACAGGGTCTTGCTTTGTAGTTCAGGCTGCCCTGAGCTCACTATGTGGCCCAGGGAAACCTTGAACTCACAGCAATCCTCCTGCCTCTGCCTCCCAAGTGCTGGGATTATAGGTGTGAGCCACCACGCAGGTTTTGTGGTGTGTGGTTACCGGGCGTTGAACTCAGAATTTTGTGCTTGCAAAGCAGATGCTGGAACCACTGAGCTAAATCCCCAGTCTTGTTTTTAAGTTTTTGAAGAAGTTTCATGCCGTCTTCTGCAATGACGTCTCATGGGTTTTCATGAGAGATTCTTCTATAAATTCATTGACTAGGCACGGACACTTGCCCAGAAGTTGCCAAACACCCCACATCACACCACACAGGCACTCCACAAGCCCTGGCAGTGGGGAACTCAAGTGGCTTCGGCAGCTGTTCTGAAGAAATGGCACACTGGGGAAGGCAGGGATCTCCTCTCACATCGTGACATAGATCCTGGTCCCGATGCCATCCTCCATCTTCTGCATTTACAAAGAGCTCCCACAGACGCACCCACTGCTATGGGCCAGGCTCTTATAATGGGAAATTCCCGCTAAACCTCTCTAGGTTTGCTTCTCTATGTAGAGGATGTGTCCGCCACCACCCCCTTCCATTCTAGTCTCTTCCCACTGAACAAACTTTAACATCTCCTAGATGCCAGACCAAGTGGGAAATCCAAAGGGAAAGGCCCTGGACTTGTCCCCACTAGGGGTTCACAGTTGGCCAGGGAGACACTTAGATCCACTGAAAAGAGGAAGTAAGACAGCAGGGGGCTTTTCCTGGCCTTGGGCCAACTAGGAGCCACTCAAAGAAGTTCAGGTCTACTCAGGAGCACCGAAGGTCAAGGCAGGTCACATTTGTTTTAATCGATGTGATACTGATACACAGTAGCTTTAGAGCCTATAGCTGTAGTGGCAGCTTCTCAACTCTCCTGATTGGGCCCACCAGGGTCCTCAGGGCCTACTGGAAGCCGCTCTGGCCTATCCCAGAGCTCCTCCAACAAATTTTGTTTTGTTTTGTTTTTTGAGACAGGGTCTGGTTTTGCAGTTCAAGTTGGCCCTGAGCTCACTATGTAGCCCAGGCTAGCCACGAACTCAGCAGTCCTCCTGCCTCTGCCTCCTGAGTGCTGGGATTACAGGTGTGAACCACCATGCCCAGCTATTTTATTATTTTTTATTTTATTTTATTTATTTATTTTTTGAGACAGGGTCTCACTTTGTAGTTCAGGCGGGCCCTGAGCTCACTATGTAGCCCAGGTTAGTCACAAACTCAGCAATGCTTCTGCCTCCCAAATGCTGGGATTATAGGCGTGAGCCACCACGCCTGGCTATTTTATTATGTTTGAAAGGGAGTCTTGCTATGCTGCTCAGGCTGGTCTCAAACTCCTGGGCTCAAGCAAGCTTCCTGACTCACCCACCTAAGTAGCTAAGACTACAGGCATATGCCACTGCACCCACGTGGTGGCTTCTATCATCTACAGTAGAAGTGACACAACTGCAGCGCCACTTGGGTGCCAGAATCACTGCTACTGCCCCAGCTCAGGCCTCTGGGTGAGGTCTGGGGAAAGGGATAACATTCGCAGGCTCTACAGAAGAAGGCAGCAGGGTCTCTCACCATTTTCTTCTACAGAAAGGGTGTCCCCCAAACACAGAAAGCAGTTCAGATGTAGATGCTCTGAAAGAACAGCAAAGACCCATAACTAGTAAGAGGCTTTTTACTTTGCACCATACCCAAGAACAGAACAGGAAGGCCTCAGGAGTGACTTTATCTGCTGCTAAATGGTAAGTGTAGCTGTGAGAAATGCGCCGAGCTCCTCCAGCTTGTCCAGTCTTCCCTCCGTGTCAAGCCAAGGTTGGGGTCTCTGGCACATGCGCCAGGGAAGCGGGGCCCAGCTCAGCGCTGCCTCTGCAGGAAACGCAGCCCCACCTTCTTATTGGGGACCAGCACAATTCGGGCCATAGCCTCCAACTCCTGTGTCTCGGGGCCCAGGACCACCTCATAGTGCTGCACCAACTGGGGGACAAAGCACACGGGAGCCAGTGGGTGCTTGCTCTCCAGCCACTGTCCCCCTCTTCTCTTCACACAACTCCCCTGAACCCCCCTGCCTCTCCTCCACACCGACACTCCAACCCTCGCTGACTTCCTGCCTGTCCCACCCCTCCCCACTCACCCTTGCCAGCAGCAGCTGCATCTCCAGCTCTGCGATCCTGCGGCCCAGGCAGCTCCGGACCCCGTAGCCGAAGGGCACAGAGCCAAATGGGTGTTGGACCATGGAAGTATCAGCCCTGCTCTTCCTCAGCCAGCGGTGAGGCTGGAAGCTGTCAGGCTCAGGAAAGACGCTGGGGTCCCGGGACACCACGTAGTGACAGAACACAAACTGGGTCTACAGAGCAAGGACAGGCATCATGAATGCACTGGTACAGGCTGGGGGCCCTGCTGGACACCTGAGC
Source organism: Thryonomys swinderianus (assembly GCA_004025085.1). Taxonomy (NCBI): domain Eukaryota; kingdom Metazoa; phylum Chordata; class Mammalia; order Rodentia; family Thryonomyidae; genus Thryonomys; species Thryonomys swinderianus. The sequence goes on from PVIC010026554.1 coordinate 21,217, forward strand.
TCTTCAGCCTCACTCACATTCTTAGGAAACACATAGCCATTAACTTCAACTTCCTTTCCCTCGACAATCCGTGAGTTGGAGGGGACCACAGGGTAGAGGCTGTAGGGAAAAAGAAAGTCTAGGGTCTGCCACTGACCCAAGAGGGGGCAATGTTCACTCCTTCTCCCTTACCTGTCCTGGTACCCCTGGCCCTTGCCTATCACCCTTGTCCCGAGTCAAAGCTCACCAGCAGCCCTGCCTCCCGCTCCCATCCCCCACACGGGCCCTGCATTCTGGGAGTCACATCCTACCGCAGAGTCTCCTTAATCACGGCTTTGAGCAGGGGCATGTGGGTGAAGTCCTCACGCTGGGGCACCTGCCCCAAGGGCACCACATCCACCACTTCCTTGTGCAAGGCTTCCTGGATCTCTGGGTTCTTTGAAAGGTGGTATAGGGTCCATGTCAGAGTGTTGGACGTCTAGGAGAGAGAATGGGAGATAAAGTGAAGGGAGATCTATAGAAGAGGCCAGTGGGGTGGTGGGAAGGTATATGAGTGGGTACACGCAAAATTAGGGAGAGTCTTCATTAGCCACAAGCATGGCAGGAAAAGGGATGCGGGTTCATGGCAACACTCATGCTAAACATGAATCTCCAGCGGGACGAGGACAGAGGAGACAGGAAGAAGGCAAAGCCCCACATGACTGACGGGCTGGAAAAGGGCCTCCTAGAGACAGAAGGTGCCTGTGGGCAGCTTCCAACTCTGTACTCCCACTACGATTAGAGGAATTGGAATTGATATGAGTGAAACTCCCCAGATACGCAAGAACAGGGGGGCCCAGCAGGTGATGGTGGGACCCTCTTTTTACTAAAGGACCAGAGCAGCTCTAGTAGGGTCGCAGTTGCATATGCCTATAATCCTAGTGTTCTCCAAGAGGCTGGAACTAGAAGAGCCTTAAATTCCAGCCCAACCTGGACAACTTAGCAAGACCTTGCTTAAAATAAAGCAAATTCAAGAGGCCGAGGATGTAGCTCAGTGGGAAGGCCCTGGCTTCAATACCCAGCGAGCTGGCTTCAGCTGGGCTGAACAGCTATTTTTCCCTTTAGCACCGCATCCACGTTACAGAGAGATGAAGCTCTGCGGAGAGATGAAGGTCAGGCCAGACAGAGAGTCGCAGAGAACTGATTCAAACAGGAGCTGGAAGCCCTTGGTCTCCTTGCCAGCCTGATCACACACCGTGTCCACACCAGCCAAGAGCAGCTCAGGGAGGCTGCCCATGGCTTCCTGAGAGCTGAGCAGCCCGCTAGTCAGCAGGAAGTGAAGGTAGCCGGATATCTGAACCCCATCTGGTCCTACTGCCTGGAGCTGGGCCTCCACCTCCTTGATTTTCTGATCAATCAACTTTTTCCCTGCAGGGGCAATGGAAAGTGGCAGGATGAGATCGTGGTACTCTGACAGCTGCTGGCACAAAGGAGAAGGTCCCTTGGCACAGGCTGGGGAGCCAGGCCCAGCTTTCTTCCCTGTTTTCTGAGATTCCTCACCAAAGAGAAAGATGGCGTCCCAGGCATCCAGGTATCGCGTCCAGTAGGGAAGCAGGAGACGGGTCCACTTGGGAAGGAAGGTGATATAGAGTGAGTTGTGGAACATAGCCCCGACAGATCTGATGAAATTCACAGTGTCCGCAGGGATGGAAGGTTCCAGGCAACCAATCCGCTTCTCGAACAGGATGTAGCAAATAGCTAGAAAGTACAGAACCCATCCCAGGAGGCAGAGTCAGGGGACACAGAATCAGGGAGCACTGAGGAGGAGGAGCACAGCCTACCATTCCTTCTCCCAGCCTCCTCCCAGCAAGGCTACCTTCCAAGGCAAAGTGGTAGAAGAAGTGTGCCATGTCTGACACCTGATCGCCGGAGGCGCTCTCTGCCCGAAACTGGCCCAGTCGAACCATGAAGTCATCGATCACCTCATTTAAAGCATCTGTGTAGAGCGCAGCCTCAGCTGGCTTCAGCAGGCGCTGGTTCAGAGCCTGGCGCAATTGGTACCACTGGTGTCCTTCCCTGTGGGACATGGAGAGCAGCAGTAAAATGGCCTCATCCCACCCTGAGGCCCACGTGGAGTGGAGGAAATCTCATTCTCCCAGTATTTAGAATTATACAATCCCCAAGCTTTAAATTGTAGAACCTCAGAACTGTAACATCTCAGAAGCTCACCACAGCACAGTGGATGTGAATAATGCGGGCCTGGGCCGGAGGGTTAGCTCAGTGGTTCCGACGCCTGCCTCGTAAGCGCAAGGTCCTGAGTTCGATCCCCGGTAACCACATATAATGCTGGGCGTGCAGACACGCCCACCAACAATAATGCGGGCCTGTAGGATCAAATCACTGACTGAGTGACCTAAGGCAGGTAATTTAATTCTGGTGTGCCTCAGTTTCCCCATGTGTAAACTGGGTATAATAGGAATGGCCATCATAGGGGCTACTAGAGTGCACAGACCAGTGCATGATCAGTGCATGCGGTGAGTTCTTAATGAATGTAGACTATGAGTATTTTAGAATGATGCAACTCCAGAATCTTCCACACGTGGAATGAGAGGAAGCTGTGTTGTTCCACTTTCTCTGGAAGGAGAGAAAATTAGGGTTTCAGGGTCCTTAGATTCTGATGTTCTGCTTGGCTCAGTGGGTCAAGGGGACAGAGAGACTGAGGCCAAAAAGCCTTGTGCCACAGCCGTGCAGCGGATGGTTCCCCAAGGGCACTCAGAGGGTGGAAACATACTTCCCAGGAGGTTGTGCTGGGGACTGCCTTGCCCTCAGCTGCCCCCAAACCTGTTACCCTGCTACACAGGCTGGGGACATATGCACTTTTTAAACTCTAGTTGCAAAGCAGTAAATGCAATGTGCTTCAACTTTTAAGAAGGGGGGGAAAATCTGAATGTTTCTAGGTGAATTAGGGAAGAAGAGATATCATATTGTCAGCACTGGTACCTTGTGGAATGGTGTGGGAGTATGGGGGAAATTTGATGTTTACCGTTGAAATATTTATGATAAGTATTACTACTGAATGTTAATGAAGTTTTAAAAAGAAAAAACACCCAGATCTTCTCTTTGGCATGAACACCTGTAGATGCAAATGAGTTCTAGAAAGTAGGACAGCTTTTATAGAGTGGAATATTTCTATAGGAAACTTGGTGTGGGAATGTGATGAGGGGAAGGAATAAATATGATACAGAAAGAAAATAAAAGAGCATGTATAAAGGGGGAGGAGGGGGGAGTGGGTAGGGATATGGGTA
>PVIC010026555.1:0-24463 GCA_004025085.1 Thryonomys swinderianus
ACAGGCGTGAGCCACCATGCCCGGCACTGTGGTATGTGGTATGTGGTACTGATTACTGGTGGGCATGAGTCTCCACACCCAGCATTGTACGTGGTTGCCAGGGATCGAACTCAGGACCTTGCGCTTGCAAGGCAGGCACTGGAACCACTGAGCTAACCCTCTGGCCCCTCTGCCTCTTTTTGTCATAGAGAGACCACACACAATCCCGAACGTCCCATTATAAGAGGTAACCATAAATCTGTGTGAATGCTAGAGAACTTTTTTTCTGTTTTATAACTTCAACTGGCGCCCGGCTCAACTTGCCATTTATTAGTGCCATTAATCATATTAGAGAAAAAATGTGAGAGACTTTGAATGAATGAATAAATGAATGAGGAAAATCTATCTCCATAACCACAAACTGCACTTAAAAAACATAACCTTCAAAGAAGCTTTTTTTTTTTTTACAATGTCCATCATGTTGGGCACTGAATTAAGATATTTCTCACCTCTGCCAAGGTTCACCACCCGCATGTGAGTTAGCTGAGTTGGGAATTATGAATATGATGGAAATTTCCATTATCAGTCATGAACATCAGAACTGAAGGATGCAGGAAGCAGGACAGAAGTGCAACTCTGGAGATTTTTTTTTCTCTAAAGAAACAGACTGTGTTAAAATAGCAATTTTCACCTGATAGCAGATCAGCATTTCTTCAGATCCAACAGTCACATTTTCTGCAATAGCAGTCACTGGTTTCATGACATAAGCATCATTTCTTGTTCTCATTTTGAGATATGTTATATTCCACTGGAAATTTTCAAGTGTGGGAATGTAATTTGATTTAACATTTTGTTGCCAATGATACCAAGCACAAAGACTAATGAAAATGGAAGTGTCTCTTGAGAGATTAAGCAACACCATTAAAAGGCTTTAAGAAAATCTTTTAAAAGGCAGCTGGACAGAGTGACTATTCATGACTATAACCTTAACTGCTATTGACCAGAGAAGGATAAAGAAGATATTTGCAACATAAGAGGATAAGATACACAAAATTTAAAACAGATCAGTTTGGGAGTTGGTAAGAGGTGGGGAAATAACAGGCCTCACAGTTAGTGTGGAAGCATCTTCTGGGTCACAGCCATGTTTACCTTGAAATAGTTTCCTGTGATGATGAATCTGGATGGCCGGCCCAGCTGGATTGGCCTGAGAGTGGCTTCAGAGTGTCTCTTTATGCAGATGTAACTTTGGAGACTATGTGGTCTCTGGCCTTTTCCTCTCTAGCTGTTTTCTGTACATTTGGCTTCCTGGCTATTTTCTTCTGCTGCAGTTTTTCACTCTACTTTAGAACAAGTAACCATGGACTGAACCCTCTGGAATGGTGAACCAAAATAAACCTTTGCTCCTTTATGTTGTGCATATCAGGGGTTTTGTCCAAGCAATAGAAAGCTAAGCAATACACTTACTTACAAGCTGCCTTCAGTGTTCTCCTTGACCGTCTCAAGAGAACCATGACTTGTTTTTCTCAGTCCATGTGTCTCATGTCACATACCTCTGTGAAACACGTGACTGTCAGGATTTTTTACTCTTCTGTGTCAGAATGTCACAAGGGCTTTGTGGGGATGGGGGAAAACAGGTTGGGCTCTCCTAACTCTATATTCATAGGATGGTTAACTCTGACTCACTCGCAGAATCCTTGCTTTTTCCATTATCAATCATTCGTCAGTAACATTTCAGAATCTTCTGCATACCTGTGTCAAAACAGATGAGATGATTAAAATAGGCAATGTGATGAGAATTTATTAAACAGACTATTTAAAGCTGTAGGGAAATTGAAGGGATCATGCGGTGTGGGGGCTGTCACCAGCCCTAACCCCAAAGGTCTAGAGGAAGGAACAGTTACTGGAACCCAGACACAGAGACTTCTGTGCAGACAGAGCTTCCTAATAAGAGCTGTGACCTTCCACTGCAGGATTTAGCCATCGTGTCATAATCCTGCAGGGACGAAGCCAGTGGAGTAAATAGCCCAGCTTTGTGCTTCTACAGTATCCTGTGTCTCCCAGAGGAAGAAATGGAGCTGGATTTACTCTGGAGTGAATGATTGTCAGCCCACTGGGGCTCATTCATATGGGTCCCTTCCTGGGAAGGCTCTAGCAGCAGTCATGCGTCACAGGGCTTTGTAAAATTTCCGAAGGTAACATGCTGTTATGGCCATTGGGTAGTCTGCTGACTCTCACATTCCAACTTGCGCTTCACTGATGCCTGTATCTTAACGGGAGTCATCATGAACCATTGAGGACCATGGCTGAGGGAGGCTGATGCGGGGTGCATTTGCTTTGCACTTGGCAGGAGAGCATACAGGTTCAGTCGCCTGTGTCAGTGTTGCCTCCACAGTGTGGAATTTCCATCCTCTGTGCTGATTCACCCTGTGCTATGGCACAGAGGCCCAGGGCTAGTGCTGCACAGTGGTACAAGTAAGTCTTGTGTGTGGCAGGGGAACTGAAAATATCTAGATGTCAGTATGAGTAAAATTTCATCAAATCTCATAACTTGTTATGATCTCACTGGTAATAGGTTGAGGCCAAAAAAAAAGAAAAAGAAAAAGGAAAAAGCCCTAAACTTTATAAAATAGTAAACCATGCCCAAGGAGAGGTTGAATTCTAGTATCTCATTATAAATGTTATTGCAAAGTTGCAATGGTATTTCATTATAAACGTTCTTACATTTCCAATACTGTTACATGGTAGTCTTATTCTATTTTATGGTAAATACATTTATTTCTAAAACTAAATTCTCATTTGAACACTTTTGCAAAATTATGAAGAGGCCCTCCTTATACAAGAGCATAGATCATCCACCACATGACTCTTGAGCACTGAGTTTCTCTCCATCTGAGCCCATCTGGGCAGGTGGAGCAGAGGAGGATGACAGCAAAAAATGTCCAATGGGGACACGATGCATAGTCTAACAGTAGTGATGGGTAGACCTGGAGTGAACTAGACTCCTATGTAGAAATACTGGCCTCACACTGCTTAATTCTACAGTCTTGCTGGGAGTCCTTCTTTGGAGAAACCATCAGTTACTTGTCAAGATAGTATTTCTCTTTACTACACAGAAGCTAATAAAACTAGCTTTGGGAGAGTTGACAGTCAACAGCAAAAGAGAACTCCCTAGTATTTATGTGACTGTGGTATGGCCTGTGCATGACAAGCTGTCCCGGAACAGGTTACCCACTTGATGTATCAAAAGTGAAGTCATAAAATTGGCAGCTCACAAAGGAAAACTTGAGAATGAAGTCACAGAGGTAAACAGAGTCCAGGATGTGGTGAGACTTCTGTGCTCCAGAGAGCAGAATGGAGGTCAATCCAAACAACTTCCTGTCCCTTGGGCCAGCCTCTGGGCAGAGGACTATGTACATTCCTGGGGAATGTGAACACAGAGCTGTGTCATCAGAAGGAATTCCTCCGACCCGTGGTCACAGCTCCTGAAATCCAGACCTGTGTGCTGAAAGTCCACCTTAAGTCAGAACTGAAGTGCTTTGGAACTTTCATATTTTCTAATGTGTAATGTGCAGATGCTCTCATGAAACATCAGAACCAGCCTCTCCAGGCTTCCCACCTGCTGCTCCTGCCTGGGTAGCCAGGGCTCTCTGAAGACCGACCATCCCAAGCTGCTGCTAACCCTGGAGGCTTCGTGTACACAGTGCTATTAGCCTAGAATTCAGCTGGGCTCACAGTGGTTCTTTCTGTTCCTTTGTGCAGCATTTCCTAACACCTTTCTCTACTCCTTTCATCTGCAGAGGGACATGATTTGTGCCCGCAGTGTCTTGTGTTGGAAGCTTGGTCCTTGATGTAACAGTATGGAAAGGAGGAAGAACTTATCAGGGGCAGTGTAGTAGGAGGTGATTGGACATTAGCGTACCATTTTCAGGAGGGATTCGGCTGTTCTATCTCATGAGACTTGATTACTCTCAAGGCAGAAGGACATAAGAATGTTCCTCACTCAACACTTGGTTCTACCATGTTGCCATCTTCTGTATTGTGATAGAGTCAGAGGGCCCCCACCAGAAGCTGAGCAGACAAAACTACCTGATTTTCAACCTGCAGACTCCAAAAGTTTGAACTAAATGAACCTCTTTTCTTTATGAAGTATCCAGTCTCAGCCATTTTGTTACAGTACAAAACAAAGGCACCTAGCAGAGCCCATCTAGCCAAAGCTGATCCCTCAATCCTTTCCTTATTCTTTGCACATCCTTTCGTGAAATCATACCTCTCAGCTTGTTTACACTCAGGTTATCTCAGAGCTGTACAAGGGCCCATTATATAGCAAATAATGGAGTTCTGAACAGACACCAAGTCAGAGTTAGAACCTGCAACTGCACATTTGGGCTTCCCTAACAAAATGCCTCAAGCTGGATAGTTTAGGCAATAGAAATTTGTTTTCTCCCAGTTTGGAGGCTGGAAGTCCAATATCAAGATGGTGGTGTGTCATTTTCAGCACAGGCCTCTTCCTCTGGCTTGCAGATGGTTTCCTTCTCCCTACATCCCCCGTGGTCTTTGCTCTGAGAGTATTCATCTCTGCGCCTTGTCTTCTTCCATGGTCACCAGCCAGCATGGATTAGAGCTTCATTCTCATGCCCTCATTTTAATCTAACGTCCTCTGAAGACTCTAACTTCAAATATTCTTACTTCAACCTAGAGTGAGGTGGAGAGCAAGGTTCACCTCATAACAGAGACCAACGCCAAGGTGGCAGCTGTGAGAGGAAAGGTCATGTTCACCTTGTGGAAGAAGAAAAGGCCTACGTGAGCAGGGAGACTGTGACAGCCCAGGCTGAATCGAACCCAGGGTGCTGAAAGTGTTCGGCTGAAATATACAAACTTTTGAGTCCTGATTTCTGGGATAGTGTGAGGACCTGGAAGGAAGTGCTGTGTCCAGGTGAAGGGACAGGAGGCAGGAAAACAATCTGGTGGTGTGCATCTAGCCAGGTGTCCCCCAGGTCCACACAGGGGCGGCTGACCACCCACTCACCTGTACACAGCCTGCCACAGTGGAAAGCAGATGTTGCTTCAAAGCCTGCAAGTCACCAGGAAAAGGTATTCTTACCTCCCCACTAAAGGTAATATTTTCCGTCCCCAGGCTAGGGGTATAATTCTGTGGCCTTCAGTGATTCCAGGACTATGAGGAAAGAAAAATCTATTGTTTAAGATTCATGGCATGTGGTATTTTCTGTAGTCCTAGCTGATGATCACACCCCACTTCACAGTGATTTATCCAAACTCCCCAAAGAAATGAGAACTGGATCAAGAACTTTTGATTTTTAACAGATAGATAGTTAGACAGACAGACAGACAGACAGACAGACAGACAGACAGACAGACAGACAGATAGATAGATAGATAGAGATATTGCCTTGTTCATTCTGCTCTCCTATTTTGTCTTTTAAGGATAAAAAGAAATAGGCATTTTACGGAGCATTTAATAAATAAAGCCCAGGGCAGTAGTGCACATTTATAATCCTAGCACTGAAGGAGGATCACTGAGAGTTCGAGAGCCGCCTGGGCTACATAGTTGAGTTCAAGGCCAGCCTGGAGTTTATAGTGAAATCCCTGTCTCAAACCTTCTCCACACCAAGAGAAGTAATGTTTATTAATTTCTTTATTATTACAACTGTGTGTACATCCAGTTAAGAAATGTAACTTTAATCTGATTAAGATAACTTAATGTAAATGACCTCCATCGTTATCATTGGAGGGTACAGCCGCTCTTCAAGGTAGAGGGGCTTTTCTGTGCTGCAGTAAGCCCTGCTGTTCTGCAGACAGAAAATGGTTCCCCTCTGAACCACCCAGTGTTTCCAGAAGCTTCTTCAGTATTCCCATCTTGTGGTCCAGAGTCAAGTCCCTCTTGTTTTCTTTGACACTCCATGTCTCTCAGCCAATGACTCAGCTAAGTGAACTCCTTGGCCATGTTAAATTAAGTAAGCAAAAGGCATTGGCTCGAGACTGTGTCTCTCTTATAGGCTCTTAGGTAAGAAGCCATAACTAACTTAGGAACATACTTTTCTAATACACATCCACACACTAGCCAATTGCAGTAGCAGATGATCACCTTGTGCCTGATGTTTAAGAAAAACTTGCTGGACAGGATATAAGAACTGGCCACCAAGGGCACAAGATGTTATGAAAAACTTTTTAAAGGCAGATAGATTCAAGATTGCACAAAGTACAACTTATGAGGCAAAAGAGCAGCAAGACAGGATGATCCCTGCACTCTGAGGAGACAGAGGTGGGACACAGCCCATAGGAACGTACCTGAGCCATCTTGAAAACTATTCTCATGTCCAACATGAGGGAAGAAACATTCTGAGCATCAGAAGCCAAAACAGCAGGCTCACCTCTCTTAATGACTGTCCTCCAAGCCTGGGACTGTGTGCCAAGTTCACCTTGCTGACAAACACAAGCACCAATTATGACCAAGATGGGTGTAGTCACATCAGGCTGGATCAGACAAGTACTGCACAGCAGTCAGGTGATTTCTCTATGTCGCTTTGAGCTCACCTGTGACAGCTCATGGCCACACAGCTCTGTGGAGCTCTGACCTATTCTGTTTATGAGTGACAGATTTAGGCTCTTATGCCCGTCCTTGCCTCAGACACAATCTGGTAAATTTACTTTGTTCAAAGGGTTTTTTTGTTGGTTTTTTGGGTTTTTTTGAGACAGGGTCTCGCTTTGTAGTTCAGGCTGGCCCTGAGCTCACTATGTAGCCCAGGCAAGCCTGGAACTCAGCAGTCCTCCTGCCTCTGCCTCCCAAGTGCTGGGATTACAGGCATGAGCCACCATGCCCAGCATTGTGGTATGCAGTACTGATTGCTGGTTGTGGTATTGTTGTATGTGGTTGCCAGGGATCGAACCAGGGACCTTGCATTTGCTAGGCAGGCACTGAAACCACTGAGCTAAATCTCCAGCCCTCAAAGATTTTGTCTCAACAGCTGGCACAGCCTCTCTAACTGCAGCTCCCGGCTGTCTGGGACCAGGGAGGCCACAGTGTTTTCGGTGTGTCTTTCCTCCAGCAGGTCCCTCGATTCCTTTCCAACCCTCAAAACATTCTGAAATCAATGATTTGGAGCAGAAAGGACAAAGGGAAAATGCACCAAGAACTATTTCCAACTCCCAGCCGTCCTCAGATTGTCCAAAGACTCACAGAACTGTCATCTGCAAAGGATTTGGACCATACAAAAGGCACTGTGATCTCGGTGAGAAGAGGGGACAGATGAGGGTCTGAAACAGCACGAGGGCATGGGGCATGGAAATCCATCTCTGTCCTCGCTGGCCCCTGACTGCAACATAGGTTACTGTGTAGCTATGAGCATGAGTTACAGTCCCAATCAGACATCAGGGCCCTGGAGGAATCATGTCACTAACAAAATCTTAGCAATTATTATATCACATTAAAGTTGTCATAGACATCACTACGTATCATTAACCCTCCGCACCCTGAAATTACAGTACCTGTTGGGCCCACCATAGGAGTCTTGTTATCTGACATAATACAAGGTGTGTATGTATTTTTCACAACCAATTTGCTTTTAAAAGTGTACTAATAACTGTACACAGCTAAGTGGTTTTCTTGTGTGATCCCAGGTATTTTATTCTACACATTCGCCAGAGCATCCTGTCAGAAAACAAGGACACTAATTGGACAGGAAGGAGTGGTCGGCATTGTTCACACAAGACAAGGGGGTTGGATGTTCCTGAGAAGGGAAGACAGGCTGCCCTGGGGGCAGGGAGACCAGGGCAAGGGGCAGAGCTCCCTCATCTGAGCCGGCTCCTCCCCCAGCCTCCTGCTCCAGGTGGAGCTCTCTGGCCAGAGAAATGAGAAGCAGAGACCAGGAATCACTTTTGGGAAAGGCCATCTGAGATTCTGGGAATGGGTGGGCTTCTTTGGTCACACATGACAGGAGGGACACAGAACAGGGAAGAACTGTTCTGCCCTCAGCCCACGGCCCACGGCCCATGGCAGGACCTCAGACAGCAGGCAGGTCAGAGACGGGCTCAGGCTCCGCGGACACTGTTGTGGGCGGTGAGCTTTAAGAAACAGACAACGAACACTGCGGATAACTGTCACTGGAGCGTGGCTTCGGACCCACATCTGTGGCCAATCTCAGAGATAGCGAGACTGTCAAGAGAGGCAGGGCCTTGTACCAGCGGATGCACCACCGCTGCAGTGCAAAGAAAAACAAAGTTTATTTCATTTTTCCCAGGGAAAGTTACTTGGAAAGGCCACCTTCCCGAGCCTGGCACTTGTGGTCTGCCAGAGATTTGGGGGAAGTTTTTTGAGGCAAGGAAAAGCTCAGAGGGATGAGTGGCGGGCTGCCTGCGTGTGAGGATGCACCTGGGTATAGAACAAGAGAGGCAGGTAGTGAGGAAGAGAAGGAAAAAGGAAAACAGATTATTTCCCACGTATGACATCGTCCTCTTGGAAACAGCTGTCCTCCAGCACACGAAGGGCAGTAGTCCTGGGCATGAGAAGTAACCTGAAGGAAGCTGCCCCTTTGACTAGGATGGGGGAGCTTTACTCAGCTCGTGGTGCTATACTAAATTGCCATGGGCTGAATGGAAATTCACTCACAGTAGTGGAAGCCGGATGTCCAAAATCGGGGTACCAGCGTGCTCGGTTCCGGTTCCGGTGAGGGCCCTTCCACAGCCAGGGGCCTGTGTGTGGCCCCACACATTGTATCTCTCGTTTGCCAGGAAAAAGGGAGCCAGCTCTCCACCCCTTCTTACAGAGACACAAATCTCACTGAGAAAGGCTCCCTCCTCCCAAGGATCCACCTCATGTGCCAGCAGGTTTGGGGGTGAGATTTCAACATACACATTTTGGGGTGCGAGGACACAAGCATTCAGTTCATAAGAAGAGAGAAGAATACCCACTCTGGGACTCAGCATGCGGAGAGAGCTTGCTTTTCTTCTGTGTACCCTGATCTTCTTCTCCCTTGGAGGAGAGAATAGGACCCAACCTGCAGAATACGTGGACGGAGGGATGAGAAAGGTCGACAGAAGGTTAATGTCTACTGGACTGAGATTTAGCACTTTGGGGTATGAAACTCAGAAGAGAACTGAAGGTGGAGAGAGTTTACGACATGTGAATGCCAGTCATGAGCTGGCTTTCCTTTAAGGTACTTCACAAAATGAGGGTAGAGAATAAAGTTTATTTTTAATTATCCTTGGCTCTTGGATTTTTTTTTGGATACCCTTGGCTACATCTTTGATGTGAATAATGCTTTTTTTTTTTTTTGAGACAGGGTCTCACTTTGTAGTTCAGGCTGGCCCTGAGCTCACTATGTAGCCCAGGCAAGCCTTAAACTCAGCAATCTGCCTGTCTCTGCCTCCCGAGTGCTGGGATGACAGGTGCCCAGCACTGTGGTATGTGGTATTGATTGCTGGTGGCCATGAGTCTCCACGCCCAGCACTGAATAATGCTTTTTAATGTAAATTGACACACAACCTGAGTCACATAAAACCTTTAGATAAATTAAAGTCCATGATTAATAAAAATATTATAAATAAAAATTTAGTCTATCAAATGCAAATTAAAGTGAGATACTATAGTCTACTTACCAGTTTTCGTACCAAACCGACTCAGCAACGATGTAGGAAATGAGGCCACAAATACATGGCAGATGGCAAAATTTTTCTGACAACAGTCTGCATCATTTACCTTTCCTACCATTTTAGTTCTGAAGCAATTCTTCATTGTATCAGTCAGCTTTCCCAGTGTGAGGACACAACACCCCCAACATCAAGCAACTTAAAGAAGGAAACGTTTAACTCAGCTCACGGTTTCAGGGGATCCAGTCCCTTGTATGTTGGCCCAAAGGCAGAAACGTCATGGCAGAGGGTGTGGTGGAACAAAGCTGCTTAGTTCATGACAGCCAGGAAGTAGAGCAAGAGATGAGTGCCACATAAGAAGGGCCCAAGGACTGAGTACAATACTCCCATCCCACTCAGACACACCTAGAAATCCTTCTGTGGCTACCAAGCCAAAGAAGTTCACAAAATTAAATTTAACCACCACATCCATGTTGGAATCTACTATAAGGAATATATCATTGACAAGGACTAAGACTCATCTATGAGAGTATTTATATACACACACACACACACACACACACTAAAAAAATCTTTATTCCTTCAGTACAATCACTGGGGATTCCAGATGTCACCCATCATATTGCTCTGCCTCTGTATATTGTGTCTTCCATTTTATGATACAAGATGGCCACCTCAGTGCCAACAATCCAAGAATGGAATAGGGACGGAAATAGGTCCCTATGAAGAATTACTTGAGAAATTAGATGCCAGTGGATGATTTTGAAGCCAGTATTACTACCCTTGGACTACCTACACTCATTGTTAATGTGAAAGAGTGATACAATTTCATCTTGTTTTGGACACAACTATTGTTTTGTGAAAGCTGAAAATCTAGGAGACTATTACCTAAATTATTAAAAAAAGGCTATTATTGCCAGACATGGTGGCTCACACCTGTAACCCCAGCACTCAGGAGGCAGAGGTGGGAGGATTGTTATGAGTTCGAGGCTTGCCTGGGCTACACATAGTGAGCTCAGGGCCAGCCTGAACTACAAAGCAAGACCCTGTCTCAAAAAAAAAAAAAAAAAAAAAAAAAGAAAGACTATTATTGATATATTTTAAAATCTCATAATTTAGGGCCAGAGATCAAATGAAGAGATTCCTTTAATCTTTTATTTCCTTTTGGTTTCTGTGTTCTTCCTAACCCAAGACCAGCTATGAGAAAGGTATCAACTAGGTCTACTGCTGGACCTGGATCCTTCAGGGAAATGCAATGATCTCTGGGAAGATCCTGATCTGACTCAGGATACAATGGACTTATACAAATGTATTATGATAGATATGTTGTGAGACCTTCATAGTTGCTGACATTTCCTGAGTCTATATGATATACATACATGTGCTAACTGCTTTTTTGGAAGATCTCATTAATCCCAAAATACTCCTGGAATGAGTTTGGAACCAGAAAGCTGGGGCCCGCAGACCAACTAAGTCAGTTTCAGCCCAGGTTCAAATGTCAACCCCATGGTGTCCTTGGATGTTTGGCTTGAAGGGAGAAACAAACAGCAGTATCCCATTTCTTTGTTGAAATGCAATTGAAACAGCTCATTGTTACTTTTTTAGACCCGGCCTCCTATGAGCCAACAAATTGTCAGCACACAATTGAAAGCATTTCTAATACAAAGGCCACAGAGAGTTCGTGCTGTACTAAGAAGCAACCGAAGCAGGCAAGAAGGAATGAGAGTCCACTCTTGCTATCTTAATTGTCAACAACAATACTGAGTTTGAGTAAGGACAACGCCTCGCTCTAAATTCAGCCTTTGTTTTCTCTTCTGAACCTCAGAATCACCTCTTTTACTTCCCTGGTTCGTTAACATTTGCTTTTGAGTTTACTCCAAGTAGGAGATATTTTTCATGTCAAACTATTCATTTTTTCACTCTTGCTATTCAGGTAATAAACCTGGAAATGCTTTATGTTCTGGCCCAGGCCCCTGCTTCTTGCATAAGAGTCCTAATACGCTCCTGTCCCACTCCTCTCCAGTTCCTGGTGTGCACGTACACTGGCTCACCTTAAAGCAAAAGTATAATTCAGGTAGCGCTTCTCTTCGTTAAAACGCTATCCGCTCCAACATCACCACTGAGAGGGCTCTGTTTCCTTTCTTGCCAAACACCAAAGCTGTAACATTTGTCCCATTTTAATTCTACCCACCTCCTCCCTTATAACCTGATCCTACAGAAACAAGAATGAAAGAGAAAACTCAGTCTGGTTGTCCTCTGTTCCTTTTTTGCTTCAGTCAGAATAGATTTGTTCTCCAGCCACAAGTAAAGACAATGAGTATTGTTTTGAAACAGTCTTGTAAGCTGGCCTCAGGCCTGAGATCTTCCTGCCTCAGTTTCCCAAGTAAGGGATGGCAGGTGATTCTAAGTGAATGGCATATTAGGTGAGAGGCCAGGGAGCTGAGGTGAGCAGTGATTGTGAATGAGAGGCCAGGATAGGGCAGCCTGAAGCTCTGGAAAAAAGAGCTCCCTGAGCTCTGAATAGGAGCAGTCGTTCTTAACCCTGCAGAAGAGCTTGGAAACACCACGCCAGTGAACCAGAGTCAGCACCCCAAAACACAGTACTGAGGGGTGCTGATCTCCACAATGCAGAGCTCCTGGGGAGACAGCAGGGGCAACAGGGCCTCTGAGCCCTTGTTCTCTGCTTGAAAGGGCCCTCCAAAATGCACGAAGAATCATGAATTCCTCCACGGGAACCTTTTCTGCCAGGACAGATGAACTTTGATCCGAGGATCAGAGACTGAGAGCTATCGCCAGACAAACTGTCACCATCAGGTTTGCTCAGCACCCCCAGAAACCCAGACTGCTATTCTTTCCCCACAGCTCTGGATGTTGCCTGACCTTCCATCATCTGATCCACCAACTCTCCTGCTGGCTGGGACTCCTGGTTAATGTAGGTGATTCGATAAGGTTTTTCTCCTGTTGACTCATTTCTGGTCAGTTTGAGTCATGCCCCAGTCAGGTGCCCAATGTGTGGAGGGAGGTATTTTTCAGTCCCCTCCTAGGGTTTTCAGCCCTGGTCATTGCACACACAGCCAAGTGTGACACACAGAATGAGTGTGCAAGAGCAGAGAGGAGCTGCAGGCTGGCAAGAAGCCATGAGGCTGGGAGGGACAGGAAATGCTCAGGATAGTGACAAATGAGGGTTCACAGGAGCAGGAAGATGTCAGGAACGGCCACAGGGCATCATCTCAGGGAGCAAAAAGGATGTGCAGAGGCTCAGAGGGAACACAGGAAGCAGCCCTGTGACTGCCCAAGGTCAGAGGGGACAGCTGGAAATGAGGGCAGCCAGGTTGGTGACAGTAGGTTTCATTCATTGAAAAGTATCTTTACCGACCCTGTCTCAACAAAAAAAAAATAAAATAAAAATATCTTTACCAGGCCGGAGATTTAGCTCAAAGATTCTGGTGCCTGCCTCCCAAGCACAAGGTCCTGAGTTCCATCCCGGTAACCACATACAATACCAGGCGTGGTGACTCACGCCCACCAGCCATCAATACCACATACCACAATGCTGGGCGTGGTGGCTCACACCTGTAATTCCCAGCACTCGGGAGGCAGAGACAGGAGGATTGCTGAGTTCAAGGCTTGCCTGGCTGGGCTCCATAGTGAGTTCAGGGCCAGCCTGAACTACAAAGTGAGACCCTGTCTCAAAAGAAAAAAAAAAAATTTACCATTATAGCCTTGGTTTCTAAATTGGTTTCTTTTGGCCCCTAATCCTTTATGTGCACAGCTATTGTGTTCTTACAGATGTTTGTATCAGCTCGAGTTCCCAGTCTGCAATGGTTACATTCCCTGTGTGGAGCTGGTACATGTACAGAGTATGTCTTAGTTCTTTGCTTATTTTTTCACCATGTGATCATTCATCTTTCAAGGTTCAGTGCTATGGAAACTGTGATTACTTAGAGGTTTAGTTTGCTTAATTATTGATTATAAGGTTACTCTCTTAAATTCTAGAATCTATGGGTCTAGAACAGGACTTCTTAGTCTTAGGACTGTTGACTTTTCAACCGGAAGAATTCTTTCATGTTAGGGACAGTTCTGTGCATTGTAGAATGTTAAGCAGAATCTCTATCTTATATCCACTGGATGCCAGTCGCATCCACTCTGCCCGATGCACACCCTTGTCCTCAGTTGTGACAATCAGAAAGGTCTCCTGTCATTGCCAAGTGGCAACGGGAGCACCACTGATGTCAACTGAGGACCACTGGTCTAGAGATCTGGAGTTTAGTTCTATGCCAACAGCCGCCACCTGAATGGCCCACCCAAAGTCATGTTGGAATTTAATTGCTACTGTACCAGTGTTCAGTGGTAGGACCTTTAAGAGGCAATGATGGCATTAGGACTCTGACCTCAAGGATGGGTTAATGTTCTCACTGAAATAGATTAAGTTATTACGGGAGTAAAAAGTCATAAAAGATAAAGCCAGGGAGTTAGCTCGGTGATTCTGGCACCTGCCTTGCAAGCACAAGGACCTGAATTTGATCCCTGGTACCAAAAAAGGAAGGGGTGGGCTCTTGAGAAAAAGATTTGGTGGAGCTCCTTGTCCCTCTTGCACTTGAGATCCTTTTCCCTTCCGCCTTCCTGCTTTCTTCTCCTGGGGGGTGGGGGAGTCCTTTTCAAAATAAATGTTGCAGCCTATGCGTTCAGCTGTAGCAGCAAAAATACGACGACACCAAGTCTTCCTAAACTGTGTAGAGGAACTCATAAACTCATAAATTTCCTGACGATTTGTTACAGTGGAGGTTCTGGCCTGGGTGCCCTTGGAATAAGCTTCAAGGAGATGCCACTGCTGCTACTAACGTCCAAACACTGTGCAATAACCAGTATGTAAATTGCACATACACGGAAGTGCTGATTTGACGGGGTCACGTTTATTGCAGACTTCTATTCATGCATTTGAGACCTGACCATGACTTCTGGGCATTTATAGAATCACTTTATAATATTTCATAGAATTCATGAATATGGAGCCTACAAATGCACTGAATGTTGAAGTCTTCCAGCCCATACAGCCAGCCTTTATTAATTTATATATTATTATTTACCTGGAGAGCTTTTTGTCTCATTGCCACATTGGTAATCCTTCCAGCTGTAAGAATATCAATTATAATTTTATCTTAGTTGGCAACTAATGTTTCTACTTGGTCAGGACACTTTCTTATTATAATCACAACTCCATCGTCTAATCAAAGTCCATTTTTAGATCATAGCAAAATATTGCTCCTTTAAATAGCCTAGGAGCCTTGTCTGAGAGCTGACGTAAATTCAAATCATCCACCCAGAGGGGCCTCACAGGATGGAACAGATGCAGTTTGGAAGAGTTGAGCCGAAAGATGCATTTCTCAAAATTCACTAACACTTTCTCCAATTTATATAACTAGAAGTATATCATTACGCTCGGGATCTGTTGGGAATTGGATTCAGGACTGCAGATATCAAATCTGTGGATGTTAAAATCTTATATATAAAATAGTATAGCATTTGTATATAACCTATATAACCTCTACACATCACACCTTCCTGTATACTTTCAGTCATCTCTAGATTATTTATAATACTTGATACAGTATAAATTATATGCTATGTTACTTATGGAATAATGACAAGGAAAATGTCTTACCAGGATCATGCTTACAGTGGCAACAATTTATAATAGCCAGATCTTAGAAACAGTGTATATGTCCATCAATAGATGAAGGAATAAAGAAAATGTGAGATGTACACAATGGAGTATTACTCTGCCATAAAGAAATTTAAGCTTGAGTCATTCATAGCCCAATAGATGTAACTTGAAAACATAACGTTAAGTGAAATAAGTCCATCACGTGGTTGGTTTCTCTTGTAGAGGAAAACATACGGTGTACAGTATATACGGTGGATAAACAGGAAATGGGGAGAAGTTCAAATAATTTCCCAAATTTTCTATTCTGTTGTTTCAAAAATTAAGGTAAATGCTAATTTGTTTCATTTTTTAAATGAATGGGTGCATTTTTGTCTGAATATTTCCAATCCAAGGGTGGTTGAACCCGGAGACACGGAACCCGAGGACTCGAGGGCTGACGGTGTGTCCTTTGGGATGACACCCCCGAAGACACGAGCCAGGAGAACATCACCACTAAGAATCAATATTTACTGAGCCCTGTGAGGGGCAGTGTGATGTGGGCCAGCGAGCTGCCGACCCAGAGGATGGCTTCAAACAGTGGGATGTGCTCCGCCGGTCACGGGGGAGCTGCTGCACGTGGCTAGGGCCAGCCTTTCTCGGTTAGGTGAGGTCTGACTGAGAAAGAGATGGCCCTGCAGAAATCTGGAGGAAGGACATTCTAGAAGAAGGCAAAGCAAGGAAACATAGCCGAGGACTAGAAAGGCAAGAAAAGCAAATTGCAAAATCAAGAGCCGTAAAGAAAGAGATCTGCCTCCACTTAGTTACTTGCCAGCTCAAGGAAATCAAATCATGTTCCCTGGTCGTTTCTAGGTCTCCATGTCTGCAAAAACAAGGGAGTGACCTAGATCCATGGTTCTCAAACTTGGCCAAATATTGGAATTACCTAGGAAACTTTCCAAACCCCCACGACTTCCCTGGTCTGGGGGGCGACTTCTGGCCTGGGGACTGTACCCAGACCCCAGGTGACTGTGGAACACCGAACTAGGTTACCTGCCCCACCCTCCCACCTGCGGACACAGGGCTGATCCCTCTGAGACAGCGAGGGGCCATGCTCAGCCCAGCCTCCTCGAGCCTCTGTACAGCCAGCCGCTGCTCCCGGGGAGCTGACCTGGATTTGTCCATTCCTTTCATATCATTGTTCTCTCTGGCGTGGATCCACTGTTGGCTTATTGAACTACGGGGCTGAAATCCCATCTTGGGCCGCAGTTATTTCCCCAGCTGGAGGAGGGAATGTGATAGTCCCTGCAGGGTTTCTTTCTGTCTCCCAGCTCTCCAAAGCAAATACACTTTTCCATCCCTTTCAACTATAGCAGAAAAAGACAGGAAGACAGTCGCAGACACTTCCTTTCTAAACGAAGATGGTGATGTGCCTCTCAGCTTGCCGTCCAGGTAAACTCAAGGTGAATTTAGAATCCTTGAATGAAGATCCTTTGCTGATGCTCAACAGGAATATCTTTTGCTCTTCAACTCTTTCATGCCCTGTCGTTTCTTAATTCCCTGAGATATAATCCCAAAAGACAGGTAGTGTTTTCAAAAGCCACGGCTCACTAAAGGGCTTAATTTTGTTAATGACCGAGGCCACTGAATTCCAGCTCAAGGAGATTAGCCCAGTTAAGTCCTCCACATTCGGTCTGGCCTCACACCCAGGCCTGCTGAGAGGCATCAGTGTCCTGCTCAAAATCCTCCCTAAACTCCCAATAATAGCAATTTATTCTATGGAGGAGGCAGCAAAGGCAAAGCGCTAAGTATAGCCTGTGCCTCAGAGCAGACAGCCTGGTGGAAACATTCATGAAACACATGGTGTGTGTGTGTGGGGGGGGGGGGTCACTTCAAATCTTCCTGTTGTCCTATTGAGTAAAAAGAAACTCACAAAATTAATTTGTATTCATCTTTATTTTGCCCTATTCCCCATACTATTATGTCATCAGCATATAACTGATGTAAAACCTTTCCCAGAAAGATATTTCCACCCTCTTTTTTTTCTTAACATATTTCCAATATCCCAGGAGGTTTTCCTGCTATCCCTTGGATGAAGTTGGACAGATTTTCAGAGCTCAAAAGGCCACGTGCACTGGCGGTGGCTGTGGTGGGCAGCAGGGCTTCAGAGGGTCCAGCTTGCTTTTGCAAACCCAGTAAACATTTCTCTTGATAAAAACAGAACAGCAGTGCTGGGGATTTAGCTCGAGTGGTACCGCACCAACCTTGGAAGCACAAGGGCCCCTCCCCTTTGTTTGATGAGAATTAAACTCCTGCCTTCTCTGCTCTATAAATCTCATGACAGCCGTGCTCACACAGGCAGATGCCAGTAATGCTTCTCTGGAAAGAACAGCCTTGAAACTCATATGGCATCACAACAGACCCTGAAGAACTAAAGCAGTCAGGAGAAAGAAAAAGTGGGAGGCATCAAGGCCCTGGCTGTGATTATAATACAAAGCTATAGTAACTGAAACGGGATGGTATTGGTGTACAAATGGGCATATGACCAATGGAAGAGACAGGGAACCCAGGGATGAACTTGTGCATCTGTGGCAACTAAGTTTTGACAAGGATGTCAAGAATATACAACGGGGAAAGGAGTATATAATAAATGATGCTGGGGTCCATGAGACACACCTGTAATCTCAGCACTTGAGAAGCTGAGGCAAGAGGATAGCTAGCTGTGAGTTCAAGACTAGCCTGGGCTACACAGTGAGATTCTGTCTGAAGAAAAAAAAAGATAAATGCATAATAATGGGAAAATCTGGCACTTATAGGCAAAAGGATAAAGTTAGACTCTTGTCTAACACCCACATAAAAAGTATGAAATAGGGAGCCAGAGATTTAGTTCAGTGGTTCCAGTGCCTGCCTAGCAAGCACAAGGTCCTGAGTTCAATTTCTGGTAACTACATACAATACCGGGTGTGGTGACTCACACCCACCAGCAATCAATACACATACCACAGTGCCAGGTGTGGTGGCTCACGCCTGTAATCCCAGCACTAGGGAGGCAGAGGCAGGAGGATTGATGAGTGTGAGGTTTGCCTGAGCTCCATAGTGACTCAGAAAGGAAAAAAGACCCTGACTCAGAAAGGAAAAGAGGAAGAAGGAAAGAAGAAAAGAAGGAAAGAAAGAAAGAAGGAAAGAAGGAAAGGAAGGAAGGAAGGAAGGAAGGAAGGAAGGAAGGAAGGAAGGAAGGAAGGAAGAAATGGAATAAAGATTTAAGAGTAAGTTCTAAAACCATAACATTTCTGTAAGAAACAAGGAGCTCCTAGACACTGGTCTTGGTAATTTTTTTTTTTTTTTTGAGACAGGGTCTCACTTTGTAGTTCAGGCTGGCCCTGTGCTCACTATATAGCCCAGGCAAGTCTCAAACTCAGCAATTCTCCTGCCTCTGCCTCCCGAGTGCTGGGATTACAGGCATGAGCCACCATGCCCAGATGTGTATTGATTGCTGGTGGGTGTGAGTCTCCATGCCCAGCATTGTATGTGGTTACTGGGATTGAACTCAGGACCTTGCGCTTGGGAGGCAGGCGCCAGAACCACTGAGCTAAATCTTCAGCCCTTGGTAATTATTTTTTTGACTGACACCAAAAGCATAAGTCACAGAAGGAAAAAGAAATGAGTGAGACTATATCCACCGCAAAAGCTCCTATACAACAAACAAAATTATCCACAAAATGCAGTGGTAACCTAAAAGGAATGAGAGGAAACACTTGCAGATAGTAGCAGCTGATAAGAGTTCAATATTCCAAATACATAAGAAATTCACACAGCTCACTCTGTGTTGATTAAAAAGAGCACAGGATCCTTTCCCAAGGAAAATACGCGAACGGTAGACAGGTGTAGGACAGATGCTTCATCAGAGCACTGCCCATCAAAACCTCCCTGAGATTCTTACCTCAGCCCTGTAAGGACGTCTGTTGCTAAAAGACAGGAAATAAACAAGTGTTGATGAGGGTGTGGAGGAAAAGAAACAGCTGTGTGCTGTTGATAGAAATGGAAACCAGTACGGCTATTCTAGAATACAGTACAGGGGTCACTCAAAGTAATTAAAAATAGAACTGCTATCTGATTGGTGGTCTCACTTCCATAGTGACTGAGATCAGTATTGTGAAGAGATACGTTTACTCCCACGTTTGTTGAAGCGTTATTCACAATAGCTGAGATATAAAGAGTCTACGTGTCTGGCAATGCACAAAGGTAAGAGAGATTGTGGTACATACCATAGAGTATTATTCAGCCGCAGAAAAGAAGGATAATCTGCAATTTGAGACAATAGGAATAAACCTGGAGGTTGTTATGCTAATAAGCCAGACTCAGAGAGAAAATATTGCATGATTTCATTTACATGTGGAATCAAAAAAAGTTGAATTTATAAAAGAGAGTAGAACTGTCCTGGAGGTGGCCTGAGAGGAACCAAAGACGTGTTGGTCCAAGGGTACCAATTATGAGTGATAACGTGCACAAGTACACAGTGTTGCAGCCAAGGTTTGCAAGGGAATAGATTTAAACAGGACACATAATTTATAGAGTCATTTTACAGTATTCACCCGAAAGGTCAAATGCAGAGGAGTGCCAGAGATCTACCTGCATGTTAAAGGCCCAAAGAATCCTGGATCCCCACAGCAGAGTTCCCATTAGTCCAGCCAAAGGCCCAGAGCCCACAGCAATGTCTCAGCTTTGTCCATGTCCAGGGTCTGCACCGGGAAGGCCCAAGGGCCAGTGGTGGAAGCTAGAAAGCTGCGCCAGCAGGGTGAAGGATCTGTACCATGGGGCCGAGGGATCTTGAACTGGAAACGATGCATAAGGCTAAGAGCAGAGCCCCCTGAGGAGAACAGCAGCTATTCCCAGGGTCAGTGAGGACCCGCGCTCCTCCTCAATCAACTCTGGGTTTGTTATCAGGAACACCAACAGCATACAGTCTCCCCCTCCAGTTCTCCTCTTAATGCCTCCGTTAGAATCCTCGGGTGGGTCTTCCACACCCGGAACCACGTTGACTCAGTTCAGCGGGGCGCTTCAAGTCGCCCATTAGTTACTCACCACGTACAGCACGGGTGATGATGGATTGTTCATTTGACTGCGGTCATTACAAGGTGTATACATCTGTCGTGTCATCACACCGTACGCACTGAATATTCTCAAGTTGTATTTGACAGTAACATACTTTAAGATAAAGCAAGCAAGCTAAGGTCTGAGAATGGACAGAAATGACGGGAGTAATCGAAGTTGGGTTGGTAGTCTTAGGAAACTGCCATGTTACTACTTTCAAAAATACATGGTATTTTAAGGAGGCTGGGGATTACTTCAAGTGGTACCACACCTACCTTGGAAGCATATAGAGCCCAAATTCAATCCCCAGTACCGCAAAAACACACAAGAACATTGTATTTTAAATGACTACATGTATTTTAAAAGGCAAAAAATATCTAAAAGAAGTTTAGCACTGGTAGTGAAGCAGGTGGGGAGCAGGCCAGGATATATGAGAACTCTTTTTCTCACAGAATTTTTCTGTGATCCCAAAAGGTCTCAAAAATAAGGCATATGGCTGGGGCTTTAGTTCATTGGCACTGTGCCTGGCTCATAAGCATCAAGTCTTGCGTTTGACTCTGGTACCAAGAAAAAAATAATAATAACAGGGCCGGAGGGTTAGCTCAGTGGTTCCAGCGCCAGCCTCACAAACACAAGGTCCTGAGTTCGATCCCCGGTGACCATATAAAATGTTGGGTGTGGAGACTCACGTGCACCAACAATCAATACTGCATACCACAGTGCCAGGCGTGGTGGCTCACACCTGTAATCCCAGCACTGAGGAGGCAGAGACAGGAGGATTGCTGAGTTCGAAGCTTACCTAGGCTACATAGCGAGCTCAGAGCCAGCCTGAACTACAAAGTGAAACTCTTGTCTCAAAAAAAAAAATAATAATAATAATAATAATAACAACTACTTAAAAGACAAGGGAGGGCTGGAAATTTAGCTCAGTGGTTCCGGCGCCTGTCTTGCAAGTGCATAGGTCCTGAGTTCAATCCCCAGTAACCACGTACAACAATACTGGACGTGGTGACTCACTCCCACCAACAATCAGAACCACACACCACAGTGCCAAGCGTGGTGGCTCATGCCTGTAATCCCAGCACTCGGAAGGAAGAGGCAGGAGGATTGCTGAGTTCGAGGTTTGCCTAGGCTACATAGTGAGCTCAGGGCCAGCCTGAACTACAAAGCGAGACCCTGTCTAAAAAAAAAAAAAAAAGACCAGGGAAACCCCAGGTGAGCTTGGATAGAAAAACAAACTACAAGCTCAGAACGATATACTGGCCACTACGTAATTGTATGCAATTTGGTTATTTTTTTTTCTTGTTTTTAGCCATAAGGAGACAGTTAAAAAAAAAAAAAAAGGTTTCTGAGAAATATAATAATTTCAGAAGAAGGGGACCTGGAGGCAGAGCTCAAACTTAGAATTACAGTTAGCAAATCACACAAGCTTGGACATCAAGCTTGCCGGCATTTTGCCAGAGGCAGAGAGCTTGGTGGGGGACAAGTGGCTCTCGGGAGAGGTGATCCCCATAGGGACCAATGAGAGACCGAGGAACACAGAGAAAGACTCAGGGGCGGCAAAGGTGGGTTTCCCCCAGTAACCCCGGGCTCAGGCCGATGGGGACACTCTCAGAATCGCAGCCAATGGGAGAGGGACATGGAGTCTGGGCCCTCTGTCCTGGGGGTACTAAGCACCTGGGTCACCCAGGCTTCCTGAGCACACAAACAACAGACAGGAAGAACCTTGAACTCAGGAGAATTTCTAGCAGAGTTGCTGTGGAGCCCTCTTCTTGGGATGGGAAGCTGTACCCCAGCTGTTCTATCTCCAGCGAACTGAGAGAAGGTCAGGTGACAGCAGGAAAAGAAGGGAAACTTGACTCTAGAGAATCTGCTTATTTAACATGTGTATCTCTATCTGTCTGTATCCATGGACACAGTCTGCTAATTCCTATGAAGCCCTGATGCTTTTTTGATGTTGTCTTGTCTAATTTCTTTCTCATTTATTCATTCACTTACTCATTCACTCTTTTTTCGTTCCTCCACTGGTCATTCATTCATCCACTCATTCTTTGGAAACCCAAACTTTGTTTTGTTTTGTTTTTCATTTTTTGAATTTATTGGTACATTTTAGATGCATGTTATGGTCACATTCAGCATTATAAATTTGTACTTGTACATGGTATAACGATTCTCATTTTATCCCCTTCCTCTGTCCTCCCTACATCCCCCACCTCCCTATATACATAAGGTTTGCTTCCTTTTTAAATTTTTACCATCAAATTTTTCTTTCCCCTCTTTACTTTCCTCTGCCTCCCCTTTCTCTTTTCCTTGTGAATATTTTCTTCCAATTTCACAATACATACCATACATGCTGGACCTCATTTACACCTTTAGTTTCTCATAATAGAAAAATGATATATAATTTATATATCTGTGTCCTATTTATTTCATTTATGAGTATGTCTTCGAGGTACATCCATTTAAGTATAAATGTCTCTAATTTGTCATTCTTTATGGTGAAGTAATATTCCATTTTATATTAAAACAAAACAAAACCACATCTTCATCCAGTCTCCAGTTGATGGGCATATATGGTGTTTCCAAGATTTAGCTATTACAAACTGAGCTACTGTAAACATGGGTGCACATAGGCTGCTGTGATATAATGCTTTTAATTCTTTTGTATATATTTCTTGCAGAAAAATAACAGGATTAAATGGAATCTCTTACCCTGGTTTTTTGAGGAATCTCTACACTGATTTCCACAGTGGTTGCACCATCTACACTCCCACCATCAGTGGAGAAAGGTCCCTTTCCTTTCACAACCCCACCAGCACTGGTGGTTATTGGTTGATTTCCTGAAAGCAGCCATTCTCTCTGGAGTAAGACAGAATCTCAGTGTTGTCTTCATTTGCATCTCTTGAATGACCAGTGATCCTGAACACTTTTTTCATAAGTTTTTTTGCATCCTTTACTTCTTCATTGGGGACTTCTGGAAAAGGAGCCTCTACCTCCAAACTAGTTCAGTACCACCTGGTGGTAGCTCCTGGGTTTGCAAGCATAGAACTTTTTCCTAAATACATCCTGGGAGTGGTTTGAATCTCATTTATTCCTTGAAGAAAAATATCGCCATAAAATAATACAAAAATAAAGCCTTTTATCATGGTATGATGCTTGTATAGTTCCTCAAATTTCTTCTTTTTTAAATTGAGTTTATTGGTACATTGTATACAGACATTATAATCACATTCAACATTGAGAATTTGTACCTGTACATGATATATCTTGGTTCTCTTTTTTCCAATTCTCCTTTCCTCACTGCAACTCAAAAATAAGCACCAGATGCCTATTAGTATCTTGAGAGTTAGAGGCCGTGGCTCAACATTCACGCAGAAGCATAGCGTCTCTGAACAGCAGAGTGATATTTACTTCCTGTTTTCTGTAGGAGTGTTTATCTAGGTAGCTGTTGACTTTTTCTTTTAGGTCAATTGTATTAATGATTGAAGGCAGTGGTTATAGATAAGAGTGGTTTTGCTCCCCAAAAGACATCTAGTAACATCCAGAGACAGTTTCGGTTGTCAGATAGGAGCAAGAGGAAGACATTCCTGGCATCTAGTGGCCAGAGGCTGGGATATTTCTGGACCCACAGTGCTCAGGACAGCGCCCACAACAGAGAACCAGCAGCTCAAATTGTCAGTAGTGCCCAGGCTGAGAGACTGTACATTGTAGAACAAAATACTGGATAGTTTAATTCTATCTGCTTTTAGATATGCTATGACTAGCAATTGTCTCTTTCCCTCCTCTCTGGCAGTGCCAGTCTAGCTGGGTCTCCTATCCCTATCAAGCCAAGAATTCTGCTTTCTCTTTGCCTCTGCACATGAGTAGGCACCCACAAACCACTCTATAGCTCCATTTATCATCTTCTTCTTCTTCTTCTTCCTCTTCCTCTCCTTCTCCTCTTTCTCCTCCTCCTCCTTTTTCTTCTTCTTCTTCTTTTCTTCTTCTTCTTTTCTTCTTCTTCTTTTCTTCTTCTTCTTTTCTTCTTCTTCTTCTTCTTCTTCTTCTTCTTCTTCTTCTTCTTCTTCTTCTTCTTCTTCTTCTTCTTCTTCTTCTTCTTCTTCTTCTTCTTCTTCTTCTCCTCCTTCTCCTCCTCCTCCTCCTCCTCCT
>PVIC010026556.1:0-24432 GCA_004025085.1 Thryonomys swinderianus
GTGATGACTCATGCCCACCAACAATCACATACCACAGTGCCGGGCGTGGTGGCTCACACTTGTCATCCCAGCACTCGGGAGGCAGAGACAGGAGGATTGCTGAGTTCAAGGCTTGCCTGGGCTACATAGTGAGCTCAGAGCCAGCCTGAGCTACAAAGTGAGACCCTGTCTAAAAAAATTAAAAAAAAAAAGAATAACAGGTTTTATTGGTGGATCGTATGGACTAGAGGCAGCCTGGGCTCGCAGTGTGGACTTAATCTGCAAAAGTGGGCAAAAGGCAAGACGGGAGCATTAGTCAAGGTGAAAACATGCGAGCCTCAAATGGGCTCTTCATGCCCCATGGTGCCCTGCCAGGGAATACCTGTCCTCCCTGCCCAGGGAATCATGTGAAGCCAGAGAAACCGGAGAGGGGTAAGACTGGGTCAGATGCGACAAACAAATCCTGTGGCTAGAGACAGTTTTGGTGCTCTGCAACTCTTCCTACCTTTTCGAAGATGGCTGGAAGTATTCCTTACAGCCTATTGGAGTTAGGAATATTTTTATAGTGAGATTCTAAAGTATACATTTTTGCCTTTGCGAGCATGTTGTTTTGATCAATACCTATCAGTTCTTTCAAAAGATTATTTCCAAAGAACTGATAGAAGAATGGACTGAATGAGAGAAATTGAGAGAAAAGAAGACTCAGTCCTTTTAATTCAGTTAACTGTTTAATGAATGGCTTGTTCTCTTACTTAGAGCAGGTAATGTAAGGATTTTCCTCCCCTGAGAATGCCAGGCTGGGGCTGTCTGAGGGGCAGCTGAGTTTCCTGCAAGGCAAAAGGAGAGCTGGACTGAGAAACTCACCTAGCATGAAGGTCTGGCCCCCTGTAGCCTCAATATGTTTGCCAAAATATGTTGCTCGTAGATTTAATTAATTTCAGAAAGAATTTTTATGGAGCCGTTCCCTTGTGTCACTTCCTCAAGCCATCTAAATATTTTAGAGTCACCTTTTTAAAAGGCGACCCATGGGACAGCCCCTCCTAGGTAACGCGATTAATTTTCTGGTATATGCACTTGGGAATCCGGCTATTGAAAGAAATCTGATAGTGAAACATTATGTAAGACAAATAGTGCTCTTGACTGTGCCTGCTATTAAAAATCGCTTTGGATCTGGTTTGAGCACGGTGGCCGACCTGGTGTGCTCGCGAAATGAGCTCTCCCATGTTACTGGCTTTTCTTCGGAAGTCGGTGATCACAGATAGATCTCCGTGAATGGTTGTGAGAAAGATGGAGAGTGAGCGGCCAGTGGACCTGACAGCATCCACCTCATGCCTCAGTCTCTCCTCCCGAAGAAGTAACACTGCTCCTTCTCTCTCCACAGCCTGCATCCCTGTGCCTCAGAAACCACCACTGGTTCCAGAAGAAGTGACGCTGTCTCGGAAGCAAAAGCCAAAGGTATTTATACTTCCAACCCCAGAAAGACAACTGTTCCTATTTATAATATCGTCTGTGAGATTTGTGGTAATCGCCACGTATATGACACAGATGGAAGTGCTATTTCAGCTGTGTGTGTGTGTGTGTGTGTATGTGTGTGTGAGTGGTGCTAGGGACCCAGTCTAGGACCTTCTGCACGTCAGGCAAGTGCTGTACCATTAAGCTTCACCCCAAACCCCTGATTTTAAAAGGGGAGGCAGCTATACAAGTCAACTATCACAACACTCTCAGCAGAGACTAAAAAGTTCAATCTTTTTGCCTGTTGTGAGATAAACTTGTGACTGGCCAGCCCACATTGCTTGCTGGTCAGGAGTCTGGGATCTGTTAGTTCTCGCCGTGTGAGGTTTGACCCTGCAGTATCTCTCTTATGTTGGAGCATGGGCTAAAGTGGCAAGAACTCTTTTATTTTTTTATTTTTATTTTTGGTGAGACAGAGTCTCGTTTTGTAGTTCAGGCTGGCCCTGAGCTCACTATGTAGCCCAGGTAAACCTTGAACTCAGCAATCCTCCTGCCTCTGCCTCCCGAGTGCTGGGATGACAGGCTTGAGCCACCAAGCCCGGCATCTGTGGTAGAGGTACTGATTGCCAGTGGGCGTGGCCACCATGCCCAGTATTGTTGTATGTGGTTACCGGGGATTGAGCCAGGGACCCTGCGCCTGCGAGGCAGGCACTGGAACCACTGAGCCAAATCTCCAGCCCAAGAACTCTAATTTTGACAGAGAAAACCTTAATGAGGAAAGGAAGTAGTTCTGTGTTCTTTCACATTAGAACCACACAGTACAATGTAATTCATCCTCAGAAAGATGTCCCTGGTTTGGAGGCACTGGACTTTTGTAGCTTGCTTTTTTTTATGCTTGTGGGTCACAGATAGACTTGCAATAATTGAAACTTTTCACTCGAGAGGAGACAGCTGGCAGTGGTGCTTCTGGCCTCGCCACGTGGTCATGTTTTCAGCTGCCGTCATAAAGAAAGGCAGAGAAACTGCAGAGGGGCACCTAAGAAATTAATCCCGTGGTGTCTCCAGAGCAGAACACTACGTACCTGTTCTTAACCTCCATTTTCCAGTGCGCACTCTTCCTAAGAGGTTTTCTCCATCTTTGCAGCACTGGTGGGCTGTTTATGTAGCAGCATGTCATATGACACCCCAGTTGCCATGGCAAATATTTGTGTTTCATGAAAAATGTGGGTTAAAAAAAAAATCAATGTAAATGGCTAAATCCCAAGACAGACAGGCCTTCAGGCGAGTGTTTGGCCGGCACCACCCTGTTTGAAATTCAGCTGCTTAACAGGCTGTGCGAAGGCCACGGGCTAATGTGCATAATGGAAACTGGCGAAGCACCTGTTTTGGTTCTCACCGTGCCCAGGCGCTTGGGTCCCCCAATTTTACAGAGAAAAGTCTACAGGTAATGTAGACAACCCGGCTCAGTTTCAGCCAGGAAGTGTTTATCTAAAAGCAAACAAACAAAAACTTTTTTAAAAAATGACATATTTCCTAAATGCTAATTAGCCCTGGCTTTAACTTCCTCTGCTGACCTCACAAAGCTCTCTCCTACTGTTAGAAGCAGTAATATTTAAAGACCTTTCCCCCAGCCTCCCGTTGGTACTGTTTCTGAAGTATCTCTTCAGTCGTAAATGTAATTATTCATACACTTTGTGGGAAGTGCACTAGGCATGGAACAAAAAGGCCAAAAGAACACGCCCGGCCTCGCACTGGAGGCGTCACAGACTTTTGACTGGGCTCCAGGACCGGCTACTGTGGTGCCACACGCAGAACCCTTTCCTGCCAACGCTTCTCCAAGGGCTCCCCAGAAGTGCAACTTGGGCTGTGATTATAGCTGTTTTGTACAGATTCACTCTGTCAGACTCTTCCCTCGATGCGAACAGGGCTTGGCAGGCCCAGCACCCTTGTCTGGGCCGAGAAAAGTCTAATTACTAGCTCTCACCTCCCTCCAAGGAGGGAACAGGCTGGCCCAGCGGGGCAGGCAGGGCGGTGCAGGGAGAGTGACTCTGAGCCTTGTATTTGTTCTGTAGAATTGCCTGTGAGAGTCATTCTGATGTAAACTATATCTCATTCTTCATTGTAGGGGAGAGGCAGAAGGTCAAGAGGACAATCAGAAGGGAAGGTCTGTAATTTGTGTGACTAGTTGAAATTTGGGGTCTGTCACCTGATGTCCCTTCCTTTTGCTGCAGGGCAGACGTATGGGAGGCTGCCTGATAGCCAGACGTGGCAACCAAACTTCTGTGCTTCCTTTATAGAAGAAATTAGACCATGTTTTCAGAAAAAGCCATGCTTTGCTTAAAGTGATCCCCTTTATTTATTAATTTATTAATTTATTATTTATTTATTGCTCTCTCTTGGGACTGAATTGCTTCTTGGCCTTGGGTCAGACAAATGAGTGTCCTCAGAATTTGGCTGAATTATGTCATCCTCACTCAAAGATTTTCATCACTTAAAAGTATACTTACAAGGAAAGGAGGTGTTGAAAATGAACTTGGTTGTCCCCCAGCACGTCCTTGCATGTGAGCACATACATGTGTGCTGTGGCAGGTGAGGAGATGGGATTCAGAGTCAAATTGACCGCGACACCCAAGGTAAGCAAAAACTGGGAGAAAGTGAGATCGTTCCCACAGCATGGCAAGTATGTGCAAGCCAAGAATATTCCACGGGGCCATGCACGGATAATAAAAATCCTGAGCTTGAAATAGGAATATACACTTTTTTCTATTTTACTGTTTCGGGGATTGAACCCACGACCTTTAAGCTACATCTTCAACAACTTTGTTTTTTAAAAAATTTTGCTCAAATTGGGTTTGAACATGTGGTCCTCCTATCTTAGCCTCCCAGAGTGCCAAGATTACAGTTCTGCCATCTTCCCGGAGGTCCTCATTGGCTTTTTTTTTTTTTTTTTTTTTTTGCGGTACTGGGGATCGAACTCTGGCCTTTGTGCTTCCAAAGTAGGCACGGTATCGCTGGCTAACTTTTAAGACCATCTTCTATGCTAGTGAAGGTGAACCTTTTAGACACATATGCCCAAACTATAACTCAGAACCCACTTACTTATCTTAAGATGCCAATGCTATGGGTCAGGGATTTAGTTCAGTGGTTCTGGCATCTGCCTTGCAAGCCCAAGGTCCCGAGTTCTAGTCCCAGTACCACACACTACAGTGCTGGGCGTGGAGGCTCATGCCTGTAATCCCAGCACTCAGGAGGCAGAGGCAGGAGGATTGCTGTGAGTTCAAGGCTTGCCTGGGCTACATAGTGAGCTCAGGGCCAGCCTGAACTACAAAGCAAGACCCTGCCCCCTCCAAAAGATGCCAACACTACAATTAAGCCTGAATACTGAGGTTTTAGTTTAGGGAAAGAAACCCCAAACAATTCACACATTATCTTTTTTCTGAAAAGAAAAACAAATAACATGTGTGCCCTTGAGTGCCACCACTGTTGAAAGCCTTCTTAGTGATCTTATAAATAAGAATTTCTGAGGGAGCTGAGCTACCTCTTTCAAGGAAGAGGAGCCCACCTCCTGGGTCTCCTTTGACCTCTGAAGAGCTGTGATTGGATAGGGCTCTATTTATTTACAAGACACAAGAGCAGTCCTTGTGAACTTAGACAGACTGCCCCTGGTAAACTCCTTCGCTCAGTTCCTGTGACTTCTTACTGCCAGGAAATCATAAGCCTAATTCTGCACTTCCAAAGTAGAATGTGTTCAAGAATGGAACATTCTTTATTTGGAATATTCCTAACTGCTAATGCTGATCGAGCATGTCCTTGTGCACCGCACTGAGCACCTACCATACCCAGGAGACCCTCGCTGGGCTGGAAAGATGTCTGTGCTGCGGTGCCCCGGGCCCACCCAGGTGCAGAGGGCTGCGGTGAGCCTGCGGAGAGTGAGCCTGCACAGGGGGCTGTCTCCGCAGACCGGCTATGACCTATTCCCCACTGGCTCGTCCTCCAAACGCTACTGCTACTACTGTCACTGGCACCGGCCACAGGGAGCGTTCACCCCGTGCCAGGCTTTGTTTCCAGTGTCCTCTCAGCTCTGTGCAGTAGGGACTGTCATTTTCTTTCACTTCGAGGAGTTGGTGAAATAGAAGCAAAGTCGCCAATGAATACATGACAGACCCAGCAGACAAAACTGGGCCATGTGACTCCGAGAGCTGTGGAGCGTTAGAAATCTCTATGTGTCTCCAGCATCGTTGCTAGAAACCTTTCCATGACACATCGCGTCTCCGCCTGCCCCGTGTAATGTGATGTTTTCTCTACCGGGCGTCGTGTGTCTTCGTTTCCTTCAGTATCACAGGCCCGCTGTCCTCTCTGCCATCACATCTGCTTTCATCACCTCTGACGTCAACAGCCTTTCCTGTCTTCGAGGCTGGTTAACCAATAGCCAAAGCTCAAGAAGCTGACTAGGCCTGAGCCAGCCACGCTACACTTAGGACCCAAAGGGTAAAATGATAAACCTTGGGACGGTTTGCTGTACAAAGTATTTCAAAACATTCAAGGGTCATCTACTTTTAGAAATTGCATTTGAAGTTGCTAACATTGCCTTCCTTACCAGGTCATTTTTTTTTTTTTTTTGGTTAGTTTAAGGCAGGCAGATTAACAGCTATGTTAAAATAATTATGTTAAAATAATTAATACTTTGATAATTATTTTTATGGGTAAGAGAAGGAAACAATATATTTATTGGACAGTACAGGTACAGATTACATTCATGAGTATGTCTGCTTCTGGGAAAGGTGAGAGAGACAGGATGAAATTAAATTTTATATTTATGTGCCATAGATAGAGAGAAAACAGGCATCCATGATATTTTGCATCATTGTCCGTATGTTCAGACATTTCCAAATTAAAGAAGAAAATCCTACTTACTAATCCACACCTCTGTGTTCCTTTGATATAAGGAAAATAGATTTTCTAATTACATACCTGGAGGTCTTATTTCTCTTAATAATTTTGCATTTGCTCTTACCACTTACCCGCCTTTTAGTGTGTTCCCGACATCTAGTCGCCAGCCCTTGTCAGAAAAGCGGTTATTTCACGGAGAAGCACTGAACTGTCTGAGGCAGGAGACATGGACGACCCCTGAGTGTGTCGCTGCCCCTGGCTGGCCTTGTGTCCTCCAGTCCGTCTGTACAAACAGGACTGGGCCAGATAATGCTGGGGCAGAGGGGCTTCTGTGTGGCCAGTCCTCACCTGCAGGCCCAGGGAAGGAGAGAGGCACAAGTTCCTGTGTGTGTGTGTGTGTCCCTGTGCATGTGTGTGCGCACACACACGCACACATGTGTATCTAGAGTTCTTGCATCCAACTATGATATGTATTTTCCTTCTTGACTGTCAGATATTACGTCTGAACAATGTGCCAGACATTAAGACACACATGCTGACAGCCTTGAGGTGAGATCTAGCAGCGCTTTTAGCATTAACATATCTTACCTGACACAGACTAAGCTTCCCTTGTAATGAGCTTCGCTGGTGGATGCTGAGCTCCCGGCACAATCTGGTCCCCTTTCCTGTCTTGCCTAGAGGTCTGGAGAGAGGGCAGGACTCCCTTTGATGAAAATCAAAGCTCTCCAACCTAGAGATATAGGAGGAGACTCAAAAGCAAATCCCAAACTCTTTTTTTTCACACCACAATGCAGGGTGTGGTGACTCACGCCCACCAGCAATCAGTACCACACACCACATACCACAGTGCTACGCCTGTAATCCCAGCACTCGGGAGGCAGAGGCAGGAAGACTGCTGTGAGTTGGAGGCTTACCTGGGCTACATAGTGAGCTCAGGGCCAGCCTGAACTACAAAGCTAGACCCTGCCTCAAAAAAAAAAAAAAAAAAATCTCTCATGAAACACCATTTAAGGGAGAGGAAAATAAATTCCCCAAACAAAAGGAAAACCTGTAAAAATTTTTTAAAACATTAAAAAAAAATCACTAGAAATGTCTGCCCTCACCCATGCATTTTTGGCATTACATTTTTAAAGTGAAAATAATTATAAGGTTTTACTTGAAAAACAATTTGTTGCAAGAAGAGAAAGAAAAAGAAAGAAAGAAAGAAAGAAGAAAGAAAGAAAGAGAGAAAACAAACCTGTCAGGATTATTTTTACTATAGCACTGTTTTACTTGTAAGCAACCAAATAATCTTTACTCTTTGTACACTATCTCTTTCATTTAACAAATCAAATCCTGATCATTCTTAAAAAATTTGGAAATCTCAGAAAGCAGGAAAAAACGAGCAAGTAGGCAAGAACTTTTCCCTTGTAAGATCACTACCCTTTGTAAACTTTTGGGAGAGTCCTTTGTCTCACTCTGTATACTCAACTGTGATTTCACTCTCATTTTATCATAAGCTTTTGTAACTTAATTTAAATCTCATTAAAACATTTTCATGGCTATATAATAATCTGATTAAAGATATGCCATAAAAACAAACCCATTAGGCTTTGCTTGATATTAAATTACCAATGTGAAATTATTTATAAATTATTTCCAGTTTTTTATTGTTACTGACAAGAGTACCACGGACACCTGTATGTTAAGCCTTTGTGTTTAGGGCACCTCCCAGAGGTAGAACCCCTTGCTCAGAGGGTATGGGCAGTTTTGGGATCTGAGTAGTTAAACTTCCTAAACGATTTTGCAAGAACTCCCGTGATCATGGAACAGCTTTGTATTGCAGGACCAGCCTCAGTGACCTTGACCTTAGGTTTCGATATCCACACACTAACTTGTTCATACATTCCGCAAATCTTTATTGACCTTTTGTCACGTGCCAGCAGTGGACTAGGGGACACAGCAATGAAAGAAGCCAGCCACGTCCTTCCCCTCTTGGGACTTACATTCTAGTAAGTGGGGCAGGTGATGAAGAGACACTTTGTTGTCAGAGAGGGCTAAGCAATCCAGAAAAAGTAAAGCTGAATATTTTTGTGATACGGAGAGTGTGTCTACGTGGAGCATACAAGAGTTGTTCAGGCACGGTGCTCTTTGGTGATCTGCTAGCGACAGACTTGCTGTGCTCAAGAAAATCAGAATACTATGGTTCACTTGGTGGTAACTGTGGTCCTTTCTGAGCCCAGCTCCTTCTCCTGTACCTGCGGGGAGAATGGTGATGTGCTTTGGCCCAGGGGTGGGGAAGGCGGCTGCTCCTGATTCCCCTCCTGCCAGGCTTCCCCAGCGGGTCCAACCCACCCATCAGAGCCGGCCCGCCTGGTCCTTAACTGTGTCTCATTCTCTCGTAGAATATTCCGAGGGTAGCAGAACAGATGAGATCAATGCAGCAGTAAAGTAAAACGTGCCTCTGGAAGAGGAAATGTCACATTTGACTGGAAATAGGCTCCCTGTTTAAAGATCTTCCTGATTCATTTGCTCTTCCACCAGAATGTGATCCACTGAGTGTTTTTTTTCGTCTGAGTGCATCTAAGGGCAAGGATTTTGCTCCTCGCAAAGTGTTTCAGAGTTCGGAACGCTCATTTGAACAATGATGCCTTTCAAAGCAATTGTAGAAATTATTCTTAGAAAAGTGCTACTGATCTGGCCTTTCCACTCACTTCTCTCCGTTTATATGTCTCTGTTCAGTGAGTTCTCTACTTGTGCCTTTTGTTCTCTTTATAAAGGCCAAAGGGCTCTCCCACTCTTTTCAAGTCTTACCCTCTTTCTAGGTCTCCAAGTCCAAGAACTGTCTGTGGACTTGCAAACCCTGTAACATCGGAAAATACCACTTTCTGGGATTTTTCTCCTCAACCTTTGCACATTAGGTTTTACAGGCAACCTGCCATCTATTTTGGTTTGATGGTTTCTACAAACAATTTTCAGCCAAAAAAAAAAAAAATTGGAAGGTTGAGCTAAATCCTGGCCCAAAAAAAGGAGGAGGAGGAGAAGGAGACGGAGGGGGAGGGGAAGGAAAGGAAAAAGAACACCCCCCCCTCAGGTTCATGTCATAGCGGAGGGAATGGTGCCAGTGGAGAATACTGCCTTCGATTTGACCCTTCTGTTAGCTCCAGGGGTGAATTTGAAGCCAGCCTCCCTGGATGGGGTGACAGCTTAACTCAGAAAGTGGTGGGTGTGAAAGAAGTACCCCAAGGGATACCCTAATGGAAGTTAAAGTGATTTCCTAAGGCTATAGGAAGGCAGTGACAGACCAGAGTCTAGGTCTTCTAGCATCCGGCCTGTGACTCTTCCGTTACACCATATTATGTCAAGTCGGTGCCTTCATAGGGATCAATCTAACAGTGCTTTCCAGCCTAGCGAAGGAGAGGCAGCAGGTCAGGGCCAGGCTGGCTCTGCTGTAGGAGGTGGCAGAGGAAAGGGACGCCAAGGAGACCAGGACACAGCAGGGCACCCGGTGTAGACAGCCAGCACTGTGCGCATGGCGGCCCACCGTAAGTAAGGGACAGCGTGGGAAATGGATGAAGAGAGAGCACCGTGAGGGAAGAGAGAGCGGCTGGAAAGAAGTGACGGGAGGACAAGGACACATCTCAGCCAGCAATTCTTCCCTTTCCTTTGGCTCTCTGTGGAGCTGGGGTCTTTATAGTAGCAAAAATACTGCCCTAGTGGAAGACCCGCGACCTGGCTTTATGCTCCTAGACAAGCCATTTACCTTCTCTGATCCGCCATTTCCTCGTCTAAGCAGTAACTACACTAACCGGGGGTGAGGCCCTCTGAAAGGATAATATCATGCGATCACTGCAGCTCTCCAGGGAGCTCTCCCTTGTAGAGATGAGGAAAACAGACTCTGAGAGGTAGGAACTCGCCTGAGAGCGTGTAACAGACAGTGGCAGAGAGTGGATCTGAGCCCAGGCTAGTTGGAATTCAGCGCTGCCTCGGCTTGAGACCAGAATAGACCATGGGGCAAAGGCCGGTGGCCTTCATGATCTCTGATGTGTTAAAATTCAAGACTTGATCACGCTATTCCTGAACCCCCACTAGGTCAGCTATTCTCTCTGAGTATCCTGTGTGCCGTGCGAACAATTCTGTCCAGCTGACGTGCTGATATTTTTTTCTGTGCAACCTTCGATACTTTGTGGATTTCCATCAGAACTGTAAAGGGAGAGTTGGACAGATGGAGTCCCTGGTCTTTGAGGAATAATGAAAAATGCCATCTTTGAGTCATTCCATTCATCCTCTGAATCCAAGCTTGCACTTAGAGTCCTAAGGTGCAGGAAGTTCTTATTGTTTGTGCAGTGCAATTGCCTAGACTAATTCCTAGTGCGTATGTTTCGGTGTTTGAGGAATTGAACATGGAATCATAGACTCAAAATTATTTTAATTTCTTCCTTTAGGGAGTGGATTCTCTAAAAATCATATTCATGTTGAATGATCCCACATATCTGACTACTTCCCACCATGAGATCTTGGTCACATCCAATTAGGGATCTACAAATCCTACATCTATCTGCTGTCCACATGTATGAAAACAAATTTTTTCCTAAAGAAATTCAGCTTAGAAATACATTACTTTCTTCTGGAACTTTTCATAGCAGTAGTTATTTCTAAAGTTTAGAATGCAATATGGGGCTCATGCTTTTTGTTTTACATTGGATCTTACTAACCTATGAAATCATCATCTTATTTCCTTTGTGTATGTGTGTGTGTGTGTGTGTACTTTAGATTTAGAATCTTCCTGAGGCTGGAGATTTAGCTCAGTGGTTCCGGCATCTGCCTCACAAGTGCAAGGTCCTGAGTTTGATACCCAGTAACCACATACCACAATGCAGGGTGTGGTGACTCACACCCACCAGCAATCAATACCACACACCACAGTGCTACACCTGTAATCCCAGCACTCGGGAGGCAGAGGCAGGAAGACTGCTGTGAGTTTGAGGGTTACCCGGGCTACATAGTGAGCTCAGGGCCAGCCTGAACTACAAAGCGAGACCCTGTTTCAAAAAAAGAGAAAAAGAATCTTCCTGAAATAACTGCTCCAGAAACTCTCAAAGTTACCTAATTAGTGATTACACTTTGCAAATGAAGAAGAGCATTTCCCAGCTAGTTGACTCAGTCAGTTAGAGCAGGACGCT
This sequence comes from Thryonomys swinderianus, assembly GCA_004025085.1. Taxonomy (NCBI): domain Eukaryota; kingdom Metazoa; phylum Chordata; class Mammalia; order Rodentia; family Thryonomyidae; genus Thryonomys; species Thryonomys swinderianus. The sequence continues at coordinate 11,484 of PVIC010026556.1, forward strand.
AATAATTAGGCCACAGCCACTGGTTTGGGCCATTTGGGGGCCAATTACTGAGTGCAGGCTTTGCACAAGGGCTACGGGGCTGTGGGCCCAAGGCAGACCAGGTGAGACGCACGTGTCTCAGCAGACGTATGTCCTGATATTGTGACTGGAAGTGCAGCAGACTGCAAACAAAAAAGGAAGGAAGGAGGAGGCGGAATGAGAGAGGAAAAGAAAGAAGGGAGGGGGGATGGAACAGTGGGAGGGAAAACCAACAAAGAATACTAGCCAGGTTCTCGGAGGTAGGTAATAAAGGAAGAATAACAGAAGGAACCAGAACCTGGAGCGTGGCGTGACCTTTAATCAGGGCTGTGAGTCCTAGCAGACTGTGAAGCGGCTTTATATTTACCTGCTCAATGGGTCTCACAATGCTGATGCACCGCTTTAATTTGGGAAGGCTCCCTCTGGAGAGGCATGTCTTTCCTTGCTCTGAGTCGGAAACGCTCCCGTGTGAGGCATTCCCCGTGACAGATGTGCTCCAGCTCTGCTTTAGCTGACTCCGAACCCGTAGCGCCCCTGTGCCCGAGTCCTCTATTTGATGTCCAGGAAAGTGTTTCCCCGGAGGGCAGGGCTTTGCGGGAATGTCATCCAGGTGGGTAAGAAGGCGCGATCCCTTTGTCCTACCACTGCCCCTGTTCGGTTCTGCAGCCCCAGCCCGCCCGAGGCTGCTCTGTCAGAAGGTCTAAGATCTACTCACTTGGGCCCGAGGCAGTAGGACACTGGCCGAGCGAGGCTGAAGGGCCCCTCTCCCTTCTGAACAGCCCTCAGCGTTGTTCCATGTTCACCCCGGGTCCTACTTCCACGTCCTTCTCTGAAAGGATAAGGGATTTGGAAACTATGTGAACATCTCCAAGGAGATGAGATTCTCCGGCAAATCTCCCATCCAGAGCTTTGCTTCTCGACATCTCCCAGTCCTGACGATCCGATCGAACACATGACTGGCAGGGCCAGCCAGCTCCATGCAAGTCCATCTGCGATTATTTTGCGTGTCTGTTTCTCACTGGTGACGCCCTGCCTTCCTCTGAGCCCTAACCTTGCCTCCGTCAGAACCCATGGCTGGAGGGAGCCGGAAATGTAGCCCCCGGCTGTTTCCTTGGAAACAAGTGCCGCTTGTCTTTCAACAGGAGTCTCAGCTCCTCCCGCCAGACTGGTATCTGTTAAAGGAGGCACTGGGCATCCAACTTGCCCATCCAAGAGGAAGGAGTTTATTTATCTCCACCTACCAAGCCGTCTGCATTCTCTTCTGGTGTCGTGGTTGGACCGGAAAGGGTTAGAGTCGTGGCGAGAAGACATTTTCTGTCATTCTTCTGCCTTGTAACAACTCTCAAGTTAAGAGGCTGTTTAAAATTGGGTTCTAAAATAAAGAAAATTTCGCGTTTTGGCAATTTCACTTGAGATGAAAGGGAATCATTCCACTGCTTAGAACCTGAGAAAAGAAAAAGAAGTTGAAGGTTTTTCTTTTAATTGTTTGGTTTGTTTATTGTGGCTTTATTGTTAAATGTACCCTCTTGGCTTGCTTTCTTCTTAGATAACTTCCTGTCTTGTGTTCCTTACTCTCAGTTAACATTTACTTAGCAAAGAAAAGCAAGGATAATCTAACAGCAATACTCACTCGAGTCAGCACTTGTGGGACAATAGCAACTGATAAGTGAACTAGAATTTTCTTTTGAGTTTTGTGAAAACTCTTCAAATTGCAGGGAGCAATATAGTCACACGACTTGGTAAAGATGGGCTTGTACCTCTGAAAATGAGGACGTAATGAAGACATCCAAGTCCTCAAGTCCCTAAACAGAGGCAACAGTCACCACAGTACTACCTGGCTTACAGAAGAAAATTCAGGCCCTGAAACATGTACACCCTCACTCTTTCCCTAAGCCTTAGGTCCCCAGGAACACTAGACCGTGGGTCATGATATCTGTTTTTCTAGAGCAACAGGTTTTGATAATTGAAATGCAGTAGTTCTGTAGAGAACAGCAAAATTTCTTTCACTTGTTTCTTTTTTTAAGTGAGAATGTCATTATGTACTGGTAGTGTCACCCAACTTTTTTAGTTGATTTCTAAAATAGAATTTATTTAATATAGAACAATCTAAAGAAAAACAAGTGAGCTGTGTATGTAATGTACCAATAAAGTTTACTGAATAATTAAAAAAATAAAGAAAAACATTTGCCCACCATCCCATTTTAGAGAACCTCTCTTGATATTTATAAATGAAAGTAGCATATGTCCAACACTTAAGTTTTTGTTCAGTATGTATGGAAGCAAAATGAAAAGCAAATGCTTTCTTGTCATTGCTTGTTATTAAATGTCGGAATCCCATCTGTGGACAGCTTCAGATCTGTGCAGAAGAGAACAGTAGATTTGAAAGAATACTCCGCAAGAGAAATACAGAAAATGACCAGTGTGGTAATACACAATGTAATGCTTCTTTTAAAAATCACCTCTGAATATTAATAGAAAGTGGCGGGAGAATTCTAATAAACACTAGAAAGCAACAATCTTTTAGGAAATCAGAAATGGCTCTTATTAGGAATATTTGAAATTATCTTGGAGGCTGTAAAGAGTCACTTGATCCTTTTTATGATGGGCAGATAAGTTATCAACAAAGAATCAGCAACATGCTTTTTTAAGACACTGCAATACGCATGCCTGGAAAGTAAAATCACAAGGCATTATGGGGTCCGCTGACCATATCAAAGTGAACTAAAAGCATAATTTTTAATGATCTATTTCCTTGAGCAATTTTCCTACACTTCTATAAAAATGTTATTAGCTTTGTGTGTGATCTCTAAGCTATCTGGTGATGAGTTTCAATGATACTAGTCAGAATTTCTTTATTATGAGGTAGATATGTTAAATCGGTAATCCCATCACCAAGTGGTAAATGACCTGACGCTCAGAGCGTCTTGACCAATCACTTAAAAGAGACCACAGTATACTTCATCTCTGGCTACATTTTTTTTTTCTCCCACAGGCCATGAAAACCACATCTGGAGGTTCCAAATCAACATGGGATTATGACTTTTCTATTTATAATGGCACCATAGACAAGACAGCCACAGACTTCTTGGCATTCAAGGAACATTTTAGTCTAGCTTGGGGGAGCATTCTTTCGCTGTTAGAAGAAATTGAGAAGTTTCTCAGGGACAACGCGATACCGGAAGTGAAAATAAAAGGGAGGGATCTGATGGCCTTCCTCCCAGAGTTTGAGCTGACCAGCAAACTTACCCGGAACGACCTTCTCTCGATGGCAGAGAACCCGCTTCGCGTCCAAATGCTGTTAGACCTTCCAGGACAGAGGTACAAGGGCCAAGGCGGCAAGGCCAGGGCGGCCAGCAAGATCCAAGCCACGTGGAAGTGCTTCAGGGCGAGAAAAGTCTTCCTCACCTACCGCCAGCAGAAGTGGGCGTCGGGGGTGATCGCCATCGCCTGGCTTTTACACCGCCACAAGACTCGACTGAAGAGGCTCCTCAGGGAGTCACGTCAGAGACACCTGGAGAATTTCCGCATCAGAGCCAAGGTGCACAAGGCTGCCAGCTGTTGAGACAGACCTCTCTTTCGAAACATTTCTTGCTTGAGCGACTGCAATAAGTTGTCTCTCTCTTCCCCTCTCCACCCAGCCTCCCCCTCTGCCTTCCCCGCCTTTTACTTCTCTCAGGGGCCGATACACAAACCCCCGAATTTGTTTGTGCATTGTATTTTAGCCCCAGTCGGGAATCCGGCTCTTGGGCCTGCGAAATCTGTTGAATTTTTCTACAGAGGAAAAGTGCCATCATTTTGACTATGGTAGTTCTGTCAGAAAATCAATGTTTTAACCGCATTACCTTTTCTTCCTATATATACTTTCTGGCACTTTAATTTGCTAGAAAAAAAAAATCCTCTCTCGTCTACACTGCTGTCACCACTTTGTCAGAAAGTATTTAAGTTTGCAGACAGCCTTTTAATTAGTGCTCACAATTTCATTTATGTTTGCTTTCTCTTTTTTTCATTCATATTCTGTTAATTAAGTGAGCTGCTTCTAATCTTCCCCTGCCAGTAGCATCGTGTAGCCACCTAATTAAATTAATTGGGGAAGATGTTTTAAGTATGTAATTAAATCAATTAATATAATTTATGCCTGGCTTAACTGTACAGTGGAAAAACAGCTGAAGTTTGACTAGATGAATCCACTACAGCTTCCTGTCACTGATCAATGCTCTCCTTGATTTTTAGCATCTGGCAGCCAACTGGAATCGCATCAGGACCTCCAGGAGGACTATTATCCATATCCCGTCATTAGGTATAACACTTTTGCCTGCAAATCTATCAGCAACCTCTATTACCCACCACATTATGGCTCCTTGATTGAGTTCAAGGAAGGCCCCTTGTTTTATTCAAATTGGTCTCGGCAGGAAAATGTTCTCGACATGATGAGAGTAATAACACAAGGCCCTCGCTCGAGACGGCGTTTAATTTGGGGATTAAGCAAATAAAGTCATTATGTGGGGGCCGCTATTCAGCGGAGAGGTGATTTGCTGTAATTCGCTTTCATCTGTATGAAATGAACTAAAAAGTTGTATTTTTCCCCCTGAAATAACAGATAATGTTTTCGATCTTCTTTAATGATAGAACACAAGCTTGTGTGTGTTGTTGCTGTTACGCCAATAAGCCAGGATATTGCTTGTACACTGTTTTTAATCAAATGTGCAGTCAAAATGATAAGCTGCATTCTCTGAAATTATTTAGTCCTAATTACGAGCAGATGGGATGCTTTATTTGCACCTAGGGCGCCTGAGCAAAAGGAAATGCTGTGTGAACAAGAATAATTAAGAAGTTGAATAGTGTTTTTTGCGCTTAAATAATCTGCAGTTTCATGTTAATTAGCACTAATGTAATTATTTAATTACATTTATGAATTGGGAGCTTAGAAGCTGTTGTCTGAAACACAGTGGTAAAATAGGTATGCCAAAATGACGTTGGGAATTTCAGAAATTTGCATCAAAAGTTCTTTGAAGACACAAGCTGCTATCAGAATGTTTGGGATTTGTTGGCTTACTTGATTTTGTTTTGGTTTTTCTGTTTTGCATTTACCTGTTCGGTTTTCTGAGTAGGGCCAAGTTTCCTGTGTTGAACTGGGAGGATTTTGACAAACGGCAAAACCCACTGAATTTCCATGTGACATACTAGGCCCAGAAGGCTTTTTAAAAAGTGGAGCAAGGCACCAAGGGATCTGCTGTAACAGAATTTTGCATTGGACACGGCTTGTGCCCTTGTGTGAGCACGCGTTTTTGTATACTGACGTGTTACACCGTGTAACATGTTATATAGTATTACGAAAAGAAAACCAGAATTATTACATAAATATAATTTAAATTATTTTTAAATTAGTAAAATATGAATAGTAACAAAATCAGAGTTCCCTAGATTTTAGAATATATGCTGATGTCTAAGTATTTATATAAAAGTTAAAGTCTTGGAGTGGACAGGGCTTTTTAATTCTGCTTGTTTTTGTGGCACATGGAAGAAGTCTGTTTCTTCTTAGGATGGAAGGAGCTAAGACAGACCTGCATTTCACTCTGAGGCTTTTGTCTTGGTGAGATTACTTTTGCACATGAAATTAGTTCACACACAGAAATTGCACTTGTAATTGATTGCAACCAGAGAGACTAATTGCGAACCCAATTAACTGAGTTGGGTCCTTAGAATAAGGTGCATGAGCCTTTGCTTCTATAACTAATTGTGCACCTGACCTGATATCATGTGGAGAATTTGGTTTGCTTTCTCAATTTTATCAAAAACTAGAGCCAGAAACGAGGCCTTCCTTTGCAATGTTGAAGTGCACCGGGGTATTAGAGACCCAGTTTTCCTAGACTTCTTCCATCCTACAACCCCTGCAGCCTTGTCCCTCAGAAAACTCTCCTCTAATCAGCCCTACCAAGAGCCCTCCTGTAAGAGCCTCAAAAGAAGTAAGAACCTGAAAGCCCTGGTAATATACTGAGTAACAAAAAATAACTTTAAATCTAAATAGCTTAAGTTTTGAAAGGGCTTTCTTAAGCGGGAGAATAATTTGATCAAATTAGAAAATGTATTTTAAATTTGGTATTAAAACCAGTTTTTTTTTTCTAGATTTCACTGACTCATTTTACAGAAACACATAATAGATACGAAGTTCTCCCTTCTTGTACTATTTTTGGCTTGTAAAAAACAAAAATACTCGTTTTTTAAGGAAAATCATTAGCTACGTATTTTTAAGAGAGAAGAACAGCTTGGATGGTGTTCTCAATTAAGAATATTAAAAGACATCTCACATTTTCACAAAAGAATAATATGTGGGCTTTTATCATATAAGATTTGTTCTTACATTGTGTGTTTTGTGTTTATAAAATGACTTGTGGACATTAAACTGAGTTGAAATAACTTGGGACTTGGGAAGTCATCCACTATTGATTCTACAGACTGAATCCTTAAACTGTGGTCTTAAAAAAAATGGTATGGAATACCTCTCTCTCATGTATTGCTTTTCTGAGAAGTACAGAATGAAAATTTCAGCTAGACAGAATGTAGCTTCTTTGTCTCATACACCACAGACTTACCTACATAATTCATACAAATAGAAATGAATGAAAGTAGGGGAAATTTTTTTCTCTAAATACACTACAAGAAAACCAATTGCTTCAATCTAATACTCTCCAAATTTGAGGAGAAATCAATATCAGGCTCAGGTAGACACTTTAAACTGTAGCTCTGCTGTTTTTTTTTCTCTTTTGATAGGAAATTGGCTATAGAAATATCCTAGAAATAATTATACCATGCTGCTCACCAATTGGGGCTGTACAAAGACATATTTGAACCCTTAAAATGAAAGCTAAATACTGACAAGTGTATGATATATTGCATTGTAAGTGTTTGGCTATTTGCCATGCAGTTTTGCACACATGAAAATAACTGTATTCGCTAAATCATGATCACAGAAAGGAAGCCCATTCAGTGATGTTTCTAACTAAAAACATTTATAATGTATTTTAAAATTATAGTTTGATCATATGAATATTAAGACAATTACATACTGCAGAGTAATCTCTTTGAAATGGGGAGTTATACAAGTTGAAGGACTATTATATACTTCAGGTATTATTCCTACAAATATTTTAGCTATTTTTAACTCACAGGAGAAGTGGAATGTTATTGACAAATTGTCCAAAAAAACCAAATGGTGTTATAATTTTTACAAGATGATAAAAAAATTATCCTTTTAGAATAGATAGGGTGATCTCTTAATTGGATATTGCATATTTTTATCATTTTTATTAATGAAATATAATTATAACAAAACAATCTACCATGGTTTATAGCAAGACTAGAATACTGGGGTCTATTTTAAGCAAAACCTATCAGTCAAATAAGAAAGAACTGTAACAAGGAATCCTAATTCCTCTAGAAAAACCAGAGGTCTAAATAAAACCTACAGACTAATTCTGCTCCTAGTTCCTTTGGTCATGTTAGTTCTTCCTCTTCTTATTTAACCCCTGTCTTGCTTTATAGTAGCACATTGTTAGGGGACACTTCAACTCAGTGGTGTGTTTGAAGATACGGACATAAGTGAGATGTGCCAAGGACCGGGCCCTGATGCCATGGGCAGATATCTGATCCACTGTGCATAAATCCCCAGGGATCCGTTTCCCCTCTCATTTCTATTCCTCTATTAAAATACAAAAAAGAGTGCTCGCTTCGGCAGCACATATACTAAAATACAAAAAAGACACATATTGAGGTTGGATTTTTCTTTCTTGTCTATGTAATGTCTGACTTCATTGGCAATTAATTTAATGACTAAAGTTAATGTACATAGTTTAGGCTTCATTTTTCCTCTTTCTGTGCATTATTTCAGCAAATTATCTTTGGGTTTAGAACAATTAGTGGTCTCTGGTATACTCTGTTCCATATAAACTGTGGATACTCTTATTGTGAAGTTCATGTAAAACAGTTCTTAGCTGGCCCGTGCTGTAACAAAAGCCTAAAAGAAAAGATGGGGAAACTTACTCTTTGTATGCACCTGAACATACACCAAACTGAGAAAGCCTCAAGTGCTCACCCGGCAGTTGCTTCCTAACTGCGCTTCCTTCTCCCGGGAGGCAGGAACTGGAACTCCTCTCCGTCTGTGACCAGGGCCAGCAGGAGGACCACAAGCAGGACTGTGGGTCTGAAATCACATTTTTACTGCACTTCTATGCGCTGTCGCTTGCCTTTCTCATTTTTTAATTGACAACTCAAGTGACTAGGTCAGCTCTGTCCCTTTCTGTCTGAAACTTTCCGTTCAGACTTTGCAGTCTTCAGCATCTCTCTCTGCAAGTGTGCTGGGGCTGCCGCACGAGTTCCTTGGGATAGACGCGTTGCCAAGATCTTCCAGACAGCTTTGCTCAGAGATATCCTGGTCTTTTTTGATCAGCAACAAATATGCTTTCAAATTTATTTATAGCCCAAACCAAAATTAAGACATAGCTGTATTTATCCATCTCAAACAAATTAACACTCATTCTCTGCTTAGATAGGAGCCAACCTAGGGGCCCTGAACTGTGAAATCTCCAATTGATCAGAAAGTATCTAATGTTGGGCCATAACACGTAGAAATAGTTTTGAACAGGACATCGAGTGGCACCAGCACGTGGACCTTTTGTAAAATGGATTAATACTAAGATATGTTCTAAAATCAACTTTGCATATGTTACATAAAATATAAATATTTATAACCTTTATTTTCATGAGAATACTAAAGCCTTTGCTTGGTGGATTTTTTTAGTGCTCTCAAGACCACTTTTTATTTATGGTGATTCTTAAAGATCCTAAAAAGCACTTATTTATCTGAATTGTATCTATCATGATTTGCCGCATTAGATACCCAAACCAAGAAACTTTAAAAATATTCTCTAACAACCCATTATAAAATTTATCTGAAAATAAGTTTTTTAAGTTAAGAATGCCTTTTTTCCCCCAAAACAAAAACTGGGAGAGTGGTGGGACCTCACAAATTTGCAACTCTCTGAATATTTCATGGCTGGGTTCTGCTGTTTCTGTATTTAATCTGTCATATATGTTGTTTTGGTTGAAGCGTACAAAGAAAACTCAGCTCTTCAGAGATCAGTGTATGAGAAAGAGAAGAATATTCTATATCCTCTTCAGATCATTATGTATATCCTTTTTTTAATTTCATACTAAACTGGGCCTTGGTCATTTTGTCTGTTGCAATGTGGACTCGAAGCACGGGAATAAACCTTCTGTGTTTTGGGACTTGTCAGAGGATAGAGTGGCTGAGGCAGACAACATCTTAGGATCACTTTGAACATGGTTTTGACCTTACAGATGTCGAAATGGTTTCAGTTCCACCCCAGCTTCTCCAGGCCACCTCTGAAAATCACTGGCTTTTCTGCACGCAGTGCCCGACCAGCCCCTGATGAAAGCTGGAATAAGAGAACTTTCACCTTTATCCTCTTGGATGTTTGATTTGAGAATATTTTCAAAATACAGTAAATATTTTTTCTAGATCCTCATAGCAGAATTCCCTAATTCCCTTTGACAGCCCTCCCCAAACCCCATCAATTTTATTTTAATTAAACTGGCACTGGATATAATATATAAAGAACCTGGGCAGAGCTCTCTGTCGCTTTCTTTTGCTGTCCAACTTTCTTGCTCTCTAGTATATTGTGCTTCCACATGTGCACAGGTAATTAAAACCCAGACACAACCATAATGTGTACATACATCAAAGTTATCTGTAGGGTCACAAGCTGTGGATGTGGGTGCTTTGTGAAGTATGCTGTATGTCCCCCTGGATTTTTACCATCCTAAAAGTACCACAGCTCTTTGCATCGGCGGGGGCCATTGCCTCTGGAGCGACGTCACTCCTGCTCCGTTTGCACCCAGGATGCTGTCTTGAGAGGAGGAGGGAGAACAGCGTTACTGCTAGCGCTGCCGTGACTCCGTGTGTGCTGCTGGGAGGACACGACACACTGAACATCACCCGGCATGTCTTGCAAAACGGGGAAAAGGCTGAGCACTGTTGTTCCAGATCAATCCCACTGGCGTGGAGAAACTACCATCTGGAGCCAGGGTGATCAGATGAATTCCAACTAATTGATAAGCAGGAACCTGTTGTTAGTTAACGCCTCTGCCTTGACTACATCGTAAGGACTAGGCCTCAGAAACAAGGAAAACTCAGAGTCAGCCGGAGGGTAAGAAGCCAAAAATATAAGAACATGCGACTGTGGAACAGAGGCACAGACTGGTGCTCGGTTACCTGACAGGCGTGCTGTGGCAGTGGGGAACGGGAAGGGTGGCAAAGGCAGAAGTGAAGACAGAGCAGGGATTGCCAGCAACCACTGATGAAACCGTTGGTTCTGTAAAAGACAAAGTAGCTGAATAACTTCAAGAGGCAGCTCAGGGGTTACGTGACGTGGAAGAAGTAGCTACATCTTACAACTGCTTACTTGGGAGAAGATAGAACCATCTCAACAGGGGTATATTTTGGACCTAACGAGGATGGCCTCAGGGAAAAGGGAGGAAGAGAGGGGGGCCTTTTCTGCCAACACTGTTTTTGGTGTGTGGATAAGGACATGGAAAAAGTCTCTAAATCCCACTTTCTATTCTTTTTTTTTTTTTTTTTTTTTTTTTTTGAGACAGGGTCTCGCTTTGTAGTTCAGGCTGGCCCTGAGCTCACTATGTAGTCTAGGCAAGCCTCGAACTCAGCAATCCTCCTGTCTCTGCCTCCCGAGTGCTGGGATTACAGGCGTGAGCCACCACGCCCGGCCCACTTTCTATTCTTTGAGTTCACCAGAAATTCTCTAGATCAGAGAACCCAAAGGGAAGGAAGAAAGTGAGAGAATGAAAAGAACACATGGGGGAAAGAGAACAGATGAGGCAGATTCTTTTAGTGAAACCCATACGCATGTTTTCTTCAGCCACTGGACACTGGATTCTGCCCCAGAGGAGCTTGCGGCCTGGTCGCAGGAGTGGTTCCCGGGAAAGGAGACGCACGAGACATAGCAAACAAGCAAGCGGTAGGTGACGGGACCATGGGAAAGGAGTCATGAAGGAGGACTGCAGAGGTGAAGAAACAAGTTGTGCGAGGGAATGACGGTGGAAGGAGACCGTGACCCCGCTCAGAAAAGCCTCGGCAGGCATCCCTGATGGGGACGAGGACCCAGCAGCACTGCGGGCTCGGCTTGTGCTTGTAGGGGTAATAATTTCCCTACATGTAAAGGAAGTTCCTTTTGAGAATTTCAGTCTGGCTCAGCTGTAGTTAGGAAGAAAATAATAATAGCAGCAGCAATACTTACTATGCGTCCCGTGTGCTAGGGACGCCCCCGCCTCTACTTCCAGTCAGACGAGAAACAATGAGCAGAACATCGAAGACGCCAGGTGGTGCCTCCTGGGAGCCAGGGCAAGACAGTACCTCAACCTGGTCTGGCTTAAAGCGACACGGATTTGTAATTGTGCAGTTCACGAATTGAGAAGTCTGAAAAACATTAAAACCAAGGTGTCCGCAGAGTTGAGTTCCCTTGGAGGCCCCCTTCTTTCATCTTTAAAGTGGAACCATTGCAACTCTCTGGGCCTTTGTTCTATAGTCACATCTTCTCTACCTTCCCGCTTTTCTGCCTCCTCTTCCCCTTTCAAGGACCTTTCTCATCAATGACAGCAGGCCAGCGCAGATAATCCAGGAGGGCAGCAACGCAGCAACCTTTATTTCGCTTGCAGCTTCACTTGCCAGTGCAGATAATCCAGGAGACCCTCTTTGTTCTAAGGTCAGCAGCATTTCACTTGCAGCTTCACTTCCGCCATCACCTGAGAATATGCACACGTTCCAGGAAACAGAATATGGACATGTTAAAAGGCTCTTTATTACTCAGTCAGCCTCAGCACACTGAGAATCAAAAGGTTCAAAGGCTCTTTGTCCTCTGTGAAGTGCTCTAATCGCACTTAGAGAGTCCTTTCTTTTATTTCATGTAACTAAGTTGATCAACCTGTGGTAAGTGAGCTGAGCTATAATAACGACGTGTTGATCTGTGTGGTGTCAGACAAGAAACAAGGTACCCACCCTGATTTCTGCATGTAGAACAGGCAGGTGAGGTTGAGGGGCTCTCAAGATTTCCTTATATTCTTGGTCTGACCTCCGAAGTAGCCAAGTCTTTATGGATTATATCCCCAAATCAGATGTCTTTGCCACAGGGCGTTTCTTCTCAAAGCCAAATCATGGTTGGTAATACCCTGATTGAATCTGTTGTTTTAAAAAATGATTGCAGCGGTGTTAGCAGCTTTTCAACTGGATGGTCAACAGCTGTACCTTGGGGACAAACACAAGAATAAAACCGATTGTGAATTTATGCTCTAAAAATGTTGCATATACTGTATTGCTTGCGCTGGAATATCTACCTTGCTTATCACAGAATTTGTTATTGGTGCTTTGGAAGTTTATATACCTCATAATCATTGCAATATCTTATATCTATGCAGCACTTTATAGTTTACTAAATGTTTCCATATCTGTTAGGTCACATGATCTTCCACGTTCTGAGGTGGTTAACGTGCACTTTTTCAAAATGGTGTATCTGGAAAAGGGTTACAGCTATCGGTCCTGCCGTAATCCTGCAAGGGCATTTTGCATGCAGCCTTGATCAGTGCTAACAGAGGTACCAAGTCATTGGATGGGAAAACTGACCTCAAGCACTTGAATGAAACACAGATTTTTTTTCACTCACAAGGCTGCATTTGTGGTGCAAAGTGATGAGACATCTTTTATATTTTAATTGGACATCATCTTAATTAGCCGTCTTATATTACCTTTTATCTTGCTTAAGAAAGGAAGTGCATTTGTGGAATGCTCTCAGGCTCTTTTTGAATCATACTTTAGGGCATTTTTTTCTTACCGTCTCATAGGATCTTT
>PVIC010026557.1:0-10631 GCA_004025085.1 Thryonomys swinderianus
TGAATCTGGGGAAATGGGAGGGAACCGAGGGGAAGACTAGCAACTGTGGAGAAGCTGAAGTAAGCTGCAGAGACAGAGCACAGCAGAGAGGATGGAAAGAAACAGTCTGGAAATCTCCCCCTGGATCCCACTGTGGGGTATCAGTCCCCAGTGACACTGGGTGAGCTGGGAGGGTCAGCAGCTGGGAGAGACGGTGAATGAGGCTACTAGTGGTGGCCTCAAGAGGAGCCCACAGCTACTACAAACGGCAGTGGTGCGTGGCCTCTCGCTCTGCATCTGACTGCTTGTGTAATGCAGACTGGAAGTGGGGTGGAACCCCAGGGCAACGCCTGCTATGGCAGGGTTTGATCAGAAGCCATGGGGGGAGGGGTTAAATGTGTGGGACTGAGCCACAAAGCAATGGCAGAGCAGCTCCACTCTAGAGTTTCTACTGTCACTCTTCCACAAGACAGAGTGGGAGACAGTTACAGGAGATAGTAGCAGAGAGGAAGCAGTCTGGACAAAGACCTCCTGAGAAGTTTAAGTTCTGACTAAAGGTACAGAGGTGGCTGGATCAAGCAGTCTGATTGAATCCATGCCCTGCTCAGGTACAACGACCAATGATCTGTTTGCTCTCTCCTTCTGGCAATATGAGTTAAGGTATGCCTTGGTTTGGACAGTTGCCATAGCCTCTGTTATAGAGACAGAGAGGCCTCTGAAATGGAGTTGAGGGCACTTCACAAACCCACAAGCCACTGAGTTAGGCAGAGAAAACTGAATTGAGGTGCACAGAGGGATATGGAAAGGGGAAGTAATGAGTGATTATAGTTTTAGGAGACACTGGTGACTGCCCACACCCAGCAAGAGAGACAGGGCAGGATACAGCATTCAATGTAAAAACATGAATGAGAAAACAACACAGTTCTTAGAAGTGGTTCACTATCCCTCCTCATATTTGCTGGATTCCAAGATTGCAGACCATGGAAGAAAAGGCCCATTCAAAACACAGTGGAATTTTTAAAATACTTTTTTCTTTCCTTTTCTTCAATTTGTTCTTCGGGCTTTGGATATTTTCTTTCAGTTTTTCTTTCTTTCTTTGTTGTTTTTTATATTTGTTCTCTAATTTTTCTTGGATTTTTTTGTTGTTGTTTGTGGTTTTATATTACATTTACCTAATTCTATTCGTTTCTCTTCAATCCTTAGTAAGATTTTTCATGTAAATTTTCTAACTTCCTTCTCATCCTTCTTTCATTTTTCAAATTTGACTTCTTTTATTTTCCCATTCCTCATTCCTTTTCCTTTAATATTATAACCATTAAGTGTTATTAATCTTTAGACATTTACTTAACTCTCTGCTATTATTGTGAAACACTTTTCTGTTTTTAGTGGACATATACGTGCTGTAGTTAGTAGATATTTACTGCACATCAATATTTGGTTTGTCTCAATATTGATGGTATAACAACATATCTTTTTTTCTATGGTTAAAGGTGGTGCATTATTGACTTGTATGGTCCATCAATATCTAATTTGTTTTTGGTGCTACTATTTTCCCTGATATTGTTGCTACTGTCAGAGTGGCATAGTTGCTGCTATTGTTTTTTTTTTCCCTGCATGCCAATACCAGGATTGTTTTTGTGTCATTAGTAATATCATATTCTGTTTTTGGAGTACTGAATGCTGAGCTAATTACATTGGAACTTACCATTCCAATGAACAGAGGTGATGGTTGGATCTTGGGATACAGGCAAAATCCTACAGTTAGCCACACCTAGAGTGTACCACTGAAAAGGTGAAATAAGGAGATCTCCATACGAGCAACAAAATAATTTCAAAATAGACCCCCAAATCTTAGAACACACTTGGGCATGTGCACATGGACACACACACACATACGTACACAGTAACAACATGAGAAGAAAAAGCAAAAAAATCGCTTCCTCAAACTTCCAACTTCCCCATTATCTATCCAAGTGGCATTGATGGGAGGAAATCAAAAGATACATAGCTGATTTATTTGAGATAATAAAAGAGGACATAAAAAGATCAATAAGGTGCTAAGCAAGGTCATAAATAATATAATTAAAAAGATAATGAGTTTATAGAATATATTAATGAAAAGATAGCTGATCTAAACAAAAAGATATAAAATTTAAATGACCAGTTTAGCAAAGAATTGGAGTCTATGAAAAGATACAAAAAAGAAATGAAAGAGATTAAAAATTCTGTTGAAAGTATGAACAACAGAAATTATTGATCTGAGAACAGAATCTCAGAATCTGAAGACAGGGTTGAGGCAGGTGACCATCTACTCTGTGACACATTAGAAACAAGATAGCACGAAAAATGGACCCAACCACTGCTAGATGACATTTAACTACCATAAGGTTAACTGAAATTAGTGAAAATATCAGAAGACAGAACAAATCACATAAATATCCTGTTTACAGAACATAAAATGTTTACAAATATTGGGACAAAAATTTAACATACAGACAAGTGAGTCATACAGAACCACAAACCCCCACAATCAGAAAAAAATGTCATGACACATCACAGTTAAAATCTCAGAAATCCAATACAAGTCAGAATCTTAAAAGCTGTTAGAAAAAAAAACCAACACTTCGCTTAGGAAGGTAAAATCATTAAGAGATGCAGCACACTTCTCAACACAAAATTAAAGGCCAAGAGAGCTTAGAGTAAAGTGATTCAAGCCCTAAAAGAAAACAACTTCCAACTCAGCCTGTTATATCCAGCAAAACTATCTTTTTCTTTTTTATATATCATTTTTATTATTCTACCAGGTACCACAAGTAACATTTTCATTCTTTTCATAGTGATCACCATGTCATATGCATTTCCATTTGTCTGGTCTTCTATAAAAATTTGCTTGCCATGTTTAATAAATTTTATTTTACTAGTACATTTTTGCAGTTCATGAATTTTATATTCATCTTATGGAGTACATAGATGTTAATAACATATCGACTCTTTTTTACTCCCTTTCTCATCCTCACCCACTTTTGTCGCTCCATCTTAAAGACCTTCTTTTCCTGTTTCTCTTATTACTGTTAACATTATTAGTTCATATTTATGACACACAATATTTATATTCATTGTGGGTATTTGGTACATGTATATAATAGATTTTAATTTTTTTTACTTCCCCTTCACCTTCTCTCACTCACTCCAAGTCTCTTGGATCCCTTCCTATTTTCAAAAGAAATATCTTCCTGTTTCATTCTATTAGACCTTTGTTTTCCTCTATATTTACACTTTGTCTTGACCAAATGAGAAATACCATACAATATTTAACCTTGTGTGTCTAATGTCTTTCAATTAACATTATATTTTCCAGGTGTATCTATTTTCCTAAAAGGTCTCAAATTTATCATTTATAGCTATGATTTCTCAAAGAACTACAATGAGAAATTCTATTTGACCCAGCTATTACTCTTGTAGATATCTTCCCCAAAGAGCTAAAGACATCATATTACAGCAATACATTCCTATCAATGTTTATACCAGCACAATTCATAATAGTCAAATCCTGGAAGCAACCCAGATGTCCATAAACACACAAATGGATAAAGAAAGCTATCTTTTAAAATTGAAGGAAAATTAAGTTTTCACATGACCAAGAGAACTTTCAAAATTCATGACCACCAAGCCAGCATTATCAAGACTATCTTAGAGACAATGATGAAACAATGCCAAAAAGTCTAATATAATGAAGATACTATGCAGTGTGAGCAGTTAAATAGAAGGCAGAAAAAGAATCAGCGACAAGAAAATAATGCAATGACAAGAATTAATCAGTACCTTCAGTAATAACTCTGAATGTGAATGATCTCAGATCCTCAGTTAAAAGACATATCCTAGTAGAATGGAAGAGAAAACAGAACCAAAGTCAATATTACACATAAGAAATATATTTAATCCAAAAAGACTTTCATAGAAACACCAAAGGATGGAAAATAATATTCCATGCAACAGGAATGCAAAAATAAGAAGGAGTGGTGGTTCTATTTTCAAACAAATAGGACTTCAAGCCAAAAGTGATCAGAAGAGGCAAAGGATGGTAACATTACATAGTGGTAAATGAATAATTCAACATTAAGAAGTAACATTTATAAACACATACATATTGATTGATTGATTGATTGATTGATTGTCAGCACACCCAACCTTATAAACAAATAATATTGGACATAGAATATCAGATAGACATCAACAGAATTATTATACTGGAAGATTCAATACCCAACTGTCACAAATAGGTGAACTAGAGAAAAATAGCAAAAAATAGCAGAATTGAAACAAAGCTTTGAACAAATGGACTGAACCACATAACAGTTTACCCTGAACATTACTCAGGCAGAGCACTTGTTTACATAATGACCATCCTAAGTATCACTCAGGCAGGTGTTACTTCAGCCAGTCAATTTTCATATTGAAAAATTTGACAAAAATGTCATTTTTATATTTTTGTTATATTATCTTATGGAAATTAAATAAAAATGCAATTTTGCTTATTCTGTATTTATTGGTACAGTTTATATACATCTCACAATCACATATAACATTGGGGAATCTGTACCAGTATATGACACAAGTTAATTCTCATTTTTACCCACATCCTTACCCACCCACACCTCCCTACCCCCTTTATACATACTCTTTTATTTTCTTTCTGAATCATGTTTATTCCTTCCCCTCATTACATTCCCATACCATATTTCCTATGGAAATTTCCCATTCTATAAAAACCGTCATACTTTCTAGAGCTCATTTGCATCTACAGGTGTTCATATCAAAGAGAAGATCCGGTATTTGCCTATCTGTGATCTATTGATTTCACTTATTAGTATAGCCTCCAGGTGTCTCCATTCGCACATAAATGAATCGATTTGTCATTCTTTATGGCAGAATAATACTGCATTTTATAAAAAAAATAAAAACAACACATCTTCTTTATCCAGTCTCCAGTTGATGGGCATTTGGGTTGTTTCCAAGATTGAGCTATCACAAACTGAGCTGCTATGAACAAGGGTGTACATCTGTCTTTCCAATATGATTTTTAAAATTCTTTTGGATATATTCCTGGCAGGGGGATAGCAGACTCAAATGGGACCCCTAGTCCTAGTTTTCTGAGAAATCTCCACACGTATCTCCACAATGATTGCACAAGTCTGCAATCCCACCAACAGTGGAGAAGGGTTCCCCTCTCCCCACAGCTACGCCAGCATTTATTGTTGGTTGATTTTGTGATAGTGGCCATTCTTTGTGGAGTGAGATGAAATCTCAGTGTTGTATTTAAAAAATGGGGGTTGTAAGTGGTGAATAGATATCTGCAGAGTATTCCACCAAATAAGAACATAATACACATTCTTTTCAGCCACATATGGACTTTCTTTAAAAGACCACACACCAGGCAATAAACCATGATTAAGTAGAGTCAAAAGAATCAAAATTATCTCATGCATATTATAAAATCATAGTGAAGGCAGGAAGATTGCTGAGTTCCAGGCTTGCCTGGGCTACATAGCTCAGGGCCAGCCTGAGCTATAAAGCAAGACCCTGTCTCCAAAAAAATATAAAAAGAATCACAGCATAGTGACCTATGTGCACCCTTGTTCATAGCAGCTCAGTTTGTGATAGCTAAATTTTGGAAACAACCCAAATGCCCAAAAACTGGAGAGACTGGGTAAAGAAGATGTGTGTTTTTTTTAATAAATGGAGTATTACTCTACCTTTAAAAACGATAAATTTGAGTCATTTTTACTCAAATGGACATACCTTCAGGACATACTCATAAGTGAAAAATAGGTCACACATGTGTAAATATCGTATCCGTTCTCAGTATGAGAAACTGAAGATGTTAATGAGTTCTAGAATGTATGACGGATATTGTGAAAAAGAAATTATTCAAAGGGAAATGTGGTGGAGGGGTAAGTAATGAGGGGTAAAGAAAAAATGTGATGGTAATAAAAAAAGGGAAACAAAGCTTATGTATTTAGGGGGTGGAGGTGTGTAGGGGGTGGGTAGGAGAATGGGAAAAATGAGAATTAAATAGTGTCATATACTGGTACAAATTCCCAATATTGAGTGTGATCATGATGTGTCTATCCAATGTACCAATAAAGATAAAAATAAACTAAAACATTCCAAATAAATCCAATTAAAATATTTAAAATGTGAAATCAAAATTAAAACTATTGCAATGCAGAACATTATTAGTAAATTGAAAATCTGTACTCCAACAAGTTGGAGAATCCAGAAAAATAGATAGATACCTAGATAAATATGAATTATCAAAACTGAACCAAAGTGATACAAAAACTGAGTGATCCAAAGACAAGCAATGAAGCTGAATCAGTAATTAAAAAAAAATCTGCCAACAAAGAAAAGCCCAGGACCAAATAGATTCACCATAGAATTCTACCAGAATTTCAGAAAGACCTAATCCCAATAATCCTCAAACTCTTTAATGAAAGTAAAAAGGAAGAAGTACTCCCAGTAACATTTATGAAAGCAAGCATTACCCTGAGAGCAAAAGTACCCACTTATAAAAGAGAAATACAGGCCAATCTCTTTAATGAATATAAGCAAAAAAAAATCTTCAACAAGGTACTGACAGAATTCAATGAATCATCAAAAAGATATAGCATGACCAAGGAGGCTTCAACACAGAGATGCAAGAAAAGTTCAACATACAAAAATCAATAAATGTAACTCATTACAGAAGTAGAAACAGGGAAAAAATTATGTGGTCATCTCAACAGACATAGAAAATAAGTCTTTGACAAAATCCAACATCCATTTGTGATTTAAAAAAAAAACCCTGAAGAAAACAGATGAAAAACTTTATCTTAATCTGATGAAATCCACTCATAACCAACCTATTGCCAAAATCATATTAAATGAAGAAAATCCTCTAAATCAGGAACAAGAACAGGATGTCCAATCACTATATTGAAGAGGATCACCACTCCTCTTCAATATAGTTCTTAAAATATTAGGAAGACAATAAACCAAGAGAAAGAAATAAAAGGGATATGTAGAGGATAGAAAGAAGTCAGATTATAATTATTTGTAGATGACATCATTGTCTACATAGAAGACCTAAAATATTCCAGAGGAAGACTCCTAGAATTAATAATCAAATTCACCAATATAGCAGGAAACAAAATAACCACACCAAATGTTAATAGCATTTCTGTATATACACTGATAATGAATACACTGAAAAAGGGTCTATGAAAACAACAACAATCAGAAAGAGTCAAGAGCTATCAAATACTTGAAAATTAATCTAACCATGTGAAGGACCTCTTCAACGAAAATTGCAGTACTCTCAAAAAATAACATAGAAGAGACTATCAGAAAATGGAAACATATGTCATGTTCCTGGGTAGGCAGGACCAACATTGTCAAAATAGCCATACTTTCAAAACTGATGTACAGATTTATGCAAACCCTATAAAAATATGAACAGCATTCATCATAGAACTATACAAAATAATTCTAAAATTCATATAAAATCAGAAGATGCCTGGAATAACAAAAACAATCCTGGGTAAATAAGCAAAGCAGGAAGCATAATAATCAGACTTCAAACTGTATTACAAAGCTACAATGATAAAAGCAGCATGGTACAGGTGCAGACATAGATAATGCAGATCAATGGAATAGAATGACGATACAGAAATAATTCTAAGCACATTCCCCCATATGATATTTGACAAAAGTCCAAATACACATTGGAGGAAAGATAGCCTGTATCCTGTATAACAAATGGTGATATGAGAACTGGCTATTCACACACAGAAGATTGATTTTAGGCCCATTTCTCTCGCCATGTAATAAATTAAAATTAAAATGGATCAAAGATTAAAGTGTTAAAATGGAGTCAATCTGCTGGAAGATAAAATGCTAAATATTTTGGAGACATAGGAGTAGGCAAGGATTTTCTGACTAGAACTCCAGTTGCACAGGAAATAGCAACATAAATCAACAAATAGACCATACCAAAATAAAAAGATTCTGCACAGCAAAGTAAACAACCGACAGAGTGAAGAGACAAGCTATAGAATTAGAAAACATTTGCCAACTATTCCTTGGAGAAAAGACTAATACCTAGACTACATAAAGAACTCAAAATATTAGATTCTGCCTGCCAGAAAAAATACTCAACCAAATAATAGGCAACTGACATGAACAGACACTTCTCAGAAGAAGAAATCCAAATAGCCCACAATACATTAAAAAATGTTTATCATCTCCAGCTATAGAGAAAATTAAATTCATACAATATTGAGATTCTATTTTACTCTAAAAAGAATGGCTATTATCAAGCAGTCATATAATATTGAATGCTAGCAAGGCCACAGGGGCAAGGGGAGACCCTTCTACATTGTTGGAAACATAAATGAGGACAACCCGTGTGAAAATCAACGTGGAGATTCCTCAAAAAACTAAAAACGGAAATTCCATTCAACTCAGCAATTCTCCTTCTAGATATCTTCTCAAAAGAAAGACATCACAATACAGTACACATTTCCATGTCTATAGCAGCACAATTATTAATACCTAAGTCTCTGTCAACAAATGAATGACTGATGAAAATGTAGCATTTATACTTCTGCAAACCCTGTTTCTCCCCTGTGATGCCCCTCTGCCAGGCAACCCTGCCTTGGAGACCGCGGACTAAGAACTGAAACCTCTACAACCTGTGAGCCAAAATAAACTTTTCCTCCTTTAACTTTGAACGTCAGGTTCTTAAGGGAAAAAGAAAGACAACTGCACAATAATAATTTCATAGCTTAGCATTTTACTTTAAATAATAAACAGTACAACTAGGGCTGGAGATTTAGCTCAGTGGTTCCAGCACCTGTTATCAGCACCACATATCGCGATGCCGGGTGTGGTACATCACGCCTGTCATCCCAGCACTCTGGAAGCAGAGGCAGGAGGACTGCTGAGTTCAAGGCTTGCCTGGGCTACACAGTGAGCTCAGGGCCAGCCTGAACTACAAAGCGAGACCCTGTCTCCAAAAACAAACAAAAAAATCAAAGAGATATCAGAAAATATTTTCAGATGACTAAAACTCATAACAACACACAAAAACTTATGAGATATATATAGCGCACAATACTTGGATGGGGATTTTTAGAGTGTAAATATCTCTAGCAAGAAAAAGATAAAATCTCAAATCAGTAACTTAATCTTCCGGAAGATGTCATAAAAAGAACAAAGTAAACCCAAAGCAAACAGAAGAAAGGAAATAATAATAATTAAATGTAATAATAAAAGTTTATGCAGTCAAAGGAAAAGATCCATAAAACCAAAAGCTGCTGCTTTGAAAAGATCACAAAATTGATAAATTTTTAGTTAAACCAGAGAAAGAAAGAAAACTCAAATTACTATGGTTGATGCAAGAACATTATTAACTTTATGATTTTGTTAGAAAAAACATTTTACAGAATTCAATGCTTTCTCATTATAAAACGCTAAGAATAGAATTTCAATCATACAACTAAGATCATACTTAATAATGAAAAGTTTAAATCTTTCCCTTAAGATTAAGAATGAGATAACAATGCTTGCTCTTGACATATCTGGTCAACAATACACTAGAGTTTTTATTCAGCACAACTGGGGGGAAAAAAAAGAAAAAAAGCAATCCATGTTGCAAATGAAGCAGCAAAACTACCTCTGTTCACTGATAATAATTTCAAATTGTATATCTGAAATCTGAAATCCATTAAAAGCTAATAAAAGTGATGGACAAAATTGAAATATTCAAACTCAATGTAGAAAAATCAATTGTACATCAGCAAAATAGCAATGAGCACAATAAAGCTGAAATTCAGGCAAAAATGCATTTACAATAGCAACAAAAAAGAATAGAATCTTTAGGAATACATTTAACAAAGAAGTACAAGTTTTGCCCAGAAAGTTACAAAAAAGATATCGAAAGAAATTTTTGAAAGACTTTTTAATATTGTTGAAAGGTCAACAATTCCCAAATGGTTTGACACATTCATAAAATTCTGATCAAAACTTCTGTTAGAGTGAGAGTAGGTACAGAAATCGACAAGCTTTCCAGAAAATTGATGAATAATGGTAATGACCCAAATAGTCAAAGCAATCTTGGGGAGAAAAAAGAGCAAAGTTGGCACACGAAGGCTTTGCAATTTAAGAACTTGGTCTAATTTGAAAACTTGCTCTATAAACCTCTGAAGTCACTGACAAATAATTCTGGCCTCTGGGCCTGAGAGGGTAGAAGTAGCAGCCCCTAATCTTCACCTGCCTCCACTCACAGTCAGCTGCATGTGTTCAGTGTACTCCACACTGCGAATGGGAGCTTGGCAACCAATAAGAGCACCCACACTTCTTGGCCACATCCCCCAGAATAAACCTACAACACAGAACCGAAAGGGGTGGAAGAAGACTCGCTTCACTAGCAACTTGTTCAGCTTCAAATGAAAGTAGAGCCCTGCAACCAGTTACTGGTGAGAAAGAGCCTCTGTCTTCTTGGCTTCTGAATATTCTGAAAGGAAAGCTGGGGGATGGGGCATGAATGGGAGCAGGTCTGGGCTCATATATGACAGGTACCAACTGTTTTTTTTTTTGTTTGTTTGTTTTTG
>PVIC010026557.1:10731-24560 GCA_004025085.1 Thryonomys swinderianus
CAGGCTGGCCCTGAGCTCACTATGGTGCCCAGGTAAGCCGCCGCGAACTCAGCAATCCTCCTGTCTCTGCCTCCCGAGTGCTGGGATTACAGGCGTGAGCCACCACGCCCAGCATTATATGTGGTAACCGGGGATCGAACTCAGGTCCTTGCGCTTGCAAGGCAGGCACCGGAACCACTGAGCTAACCCTCCGGCCCCCCAACTGTTTTTACTTATGTTCTACAGACTTCCTTAAACAAATGATTCTCAGTTTGTTGCATGAACTTAAACCAATTCATAGACATGTTAATGACTATTTCTATTATTTTCAATATTCTGACTTTAATGGTTATTTCACAGATGAGGTCTCCTAAATTCTTTATGCCAGAAGTTAGTCTGTTACAATTACTTATGTTAATTCAATATATATATTTAGCACACATCTAATATGTGCCAAGTGTTAAATGTATTATGTATATTACATATTGTTTTAAGTAACAGACTTATTAAGCTATGATTGATATACATTTACATATATTTAAAGTATAGATTCTGATGACCTTGAATATGTGTGTTCTATCATCATAACCAAGATGGTGAACATACCTGTTAGCTTCCCCAAATAATTTCTATGTGACCTTTGAATTACCTACTCACCTCCCCCTGACCCCTTCCAACAGGCAAGCATGGGTAAACTCTGTAATTATGGGTTAGTTTCTGTAACTGTTTTAATTTGCAAACCTAGTTTGTAGTGGGATATGTCTTTTACCAAGGATCATACCTCAATCAGATTTCTCTTTTGTGAACAGAACATTTTAGAGGTTTCATTTTTGCCAGTGATTCAAGATTCCTCAAGAGAAAACAAATTCCAGTCATCACCTTCCCACAGTGGGAGCGAGCTCAGATTTCTCAATAGATGGTCCTGGAGCTATAAAACACTAACAGCATTTCACTCTTATTTGGGTTGGCAAATCCGAGTCCTTGCACTTGAAGAGTATGGGACAAAGCATAAGAGGGACCGGGAGGATTCTTTCCTCATAGTTGAGGACTGAGAAATTCCTAGGAAGCTTCTCACTATCCTTGCCTACATTCCACCAAGGGATTTATATTTTTTATTTTATTTTTATTTTTTTATTTTATTGATTTTATTGGTACATTTTATATACACATGATGATCATACTCGACATTGAGAATTTGTACCAGGATATGACACAACTTAATTCTCATTTTTTCCCATTCCCCTGCCCACCCTGCCACCAAGGGATTTAAGCAGCCCAGTAGTTTCCCAGTCCTTCCTGTGGATGATCGCAAGACTCTAAGCAGCTCTGCTGCCTAGTTTCACATAGACCAGTCCCCAACCCACACAGATGCTATTTTTCTCTCAATCTTTAATGAGGAAATGACTTCACAGCGCCAAGGGGCTTAGCTGCTGTCAAGTGGAACTGATCCAAACAGCAGCGATTTATTGACTGCCTGCCATGTATCAGCCACAGGCCTGGTACAGAAGTGTTCATCTTGTTTATAATACAACAAGTCCATAAAGTTTGTATGATTTCTCCACTTTACATAAAAGAATGCTGAGGTTAGAGAGGTCAGTGGACTTAGCCCACATTACACAGCTAGTAAATGGGAGAGGAAGAATCGAAACTCAAATATACACCTGCAACTACCTTCTTCCCACATTACTATAATATCTGATTGCCACCATTGAACATTTCCTTCCACATCCCCAAATCCTCTATTAAAGAGAATTCCAGGTAAGCGCGGTCATGAACACCTATAATCCCAGCACTCAGGAGGCTGAGTCAGGAGAATCGCTCAGAATTTGAGAGAGTTCCAGGCCAGTTCTATGTACCTGGGGTCCCTAGTGAGTTCCAGACTAGCCTGGACTACATAGCAAGATGCTGCTTCAGAAGCAAAAATAATTTAAAAAGAGACAAAGGGAGACAGAATTCCAAAAGGATAGACCTTCTGCAGTGTGTCACTAAGTGTGAAGTGAGTCCTTGCATTTTTATTGCTTTTTTGAAAATCTGTATCATTCTGTCAGAGGAGTTAAAAGCACCAGTTCAGTTAACTATCCCTCGGCATAAAGAACAAAACGAATTATTATTCTAAAAACCTGTGAATTAATTCATATTTGGCCTGTGACTTTTATTGTTTACATAACAGTGAATCACAAAAATTGACTATGTCCCTAATATCTATGATTAGCACCTTGGGGGTCTCATAATAGTTAAAAAATAATAGCTCGCCCAAATAGTTTTCATGTAAGATAGAGCTCTTAATTCAGTTATGTTGTGTCAGAAACTGACAAAGATGCTTACTGAAACATTTTTACCAGGGCTACTTTACAAATTTGAGTCCAGTCTGCTATCCTCCACTTTGTGCTATATCTCAAGTAAGACTGCCACTCTGTAAAGGGCTAAAAAGGAGTTAAATGCAACAGGGTTAAGGTACTTGGTTCAGGCCAGAATTGAAGCGCAAAGCAGTTACTGACTTTCCTCGGTAGAGGGCAGTGGTGGGCAGGACAAGGCAGGCAGGAAGAGAACAGGACAAAGGAAGAAATAGGGAAAAGAGAAATGATTTTCAAGCTGATAGTTCTTTGTTGGCCTTTCCTCTGGATTACTGGGACATAAGTTGTTAGTGCCTTTCCACTGATGACCTTTACATCTCTACCTTTCACTTCCTGTCTCAGTTCACAGCCACTCCGCAGGGTTCTGTAACCTCCTTGCCTGAGAGAATGTTTGCAGAATCAAAACGATGTCCTGCCTTAAAATAATTACTTGCCTAGAATCAGTACACCAGGCTTCTAAGGAGGACTATTATTGTAAGTTGTGACTTGTCTACAGAAATATTAATCGAAAGAACAAAGTATGACTAGGCTCTTTCAATTAATGTACCTTTCCTCATCACTTTAAGGAGAAGTATGTACAACAATTCAGTATCCCCAGGAGCAAGACCCAGCACTGAGCTGTCTGTCACAGCAGCCAGACTATTTATATGTGATCACTGAGCACTTACATGTGATGAGTCCAAATTGAAACGTATATGCACACCAGATTTCAAAGATTATGTGAAGTAAGAATGTAAACTAATTCATAACCTTTTATATTGACTATGGGTTGAAATGTTAATGTTTTTGATACAGTGAATCAAATAAACATTATATCAATATTTTCGCTTTCATGTTTATTTTTTTACTTGAAAACTTAAAATGGTATGTATTTACCATTCCTTATGTTCCTTTTAGCTGGTGTTGGCCCAACACTTGCCTGTTACACAGCGGACATTCTATATATATTCAGCGAATGAACAAAAGAATGAAAAAGAGGCAAGACCCTTAACAGAGGCATCAAGGGATAGTTAGTTTAACCCTGCACTTACCCCAACCCTTTCCTACCTCCTGAGTTCTCAAATCCAAGAGGAAACTTGTGCTGCTGAGACTCCTGACCTCAATTATTAAATCCCTCATACTCATAAGAAGTGACTTTTGTCTTTGTTTTACTTTTTTCAGTGCTAGAGATTGAACACAGTGCCTCGTCCGTGCTAGGCAAGCACTCTGCCTCTGAAACCTAAGCTTGATTTTTGCTTTTTGTTTTATTTGTTTGTTTGTTTTTGAGATGGAGTCTCACTCTCTTGCCCAGGGTGGGGTCAAATTCTGGCTCAAGGGATCCTCTTGCCTCAGCCTCAAGAGTAGCTGGGATTCAGGTGCTTGCCAGGGTGCCTGGAAGATTTTATAGCTTTGAAAGAGTAGTTTGACTATGTCTAGTTACTTTTCTCACTGCTGAGACAAAATACCCAGCACCCAAAGTTAAAGGGGAAAAGGTGTAGTTAGCTTACGGTTTGTAAAAGTTTCCGTCTATAATCAACTGGGTCCAAGGCAAGTGGCAGAGGGGCAACAGGTCATGGCGGCAGAAAACAGCAAAA
The DNA here is from genome assembly GCA_004025085.1 of Thryonomys swinderianus. Taxonomy (NCBI): domain Eukaryota; kingdom Metazoa; phylum Chordata; class Mammalia; order Rodentia; family Thryonomyidae; genus Thryonomys; species Thryonomys swinderianus. The sequence continues at coordinate 14,639 of PVIC010026557.1, forward strand.
GCAACAGGGGAAGGGAGAGGGGCCCTCAACAGTCTTTCTGTCCCTTTAATCTTATGCAGATTAGTTAGGGCAGGGAGCACTCACATCCTTAATCCTAGTGCTCTTAATGCTAACATTGTACCCTGAGTCAATTCCAGGAAAAGCCTTGCCTAGGACTGCATGAGGCTTTGGGGAGACAGCAAGACATAAGCCATAACAGGCTGTTTCCATATGGCCCTGTCTCAGATGATATCAAAGAAGAATTTTCTGGAGAGGATCTCAAGTACTAAAAGCAAAAGATAAAACTTAAGTTCTTAAGACTACTGCTGAGGATATGGTTCATGTTCTGAGACTAAATAAAATACTCCCAGTCCAGAGAATGTGCTGAAGCAACTGGGAGTTAACCAGGGTTAAATTACTTAGCATCCCCAGGTAACTCCAAATTGTCAGGCATCATGGTTATGGTGAACAGGAAAAATGGTATAAGAAAATATTGATTTCATATGACAGTTCTACAGAATAAGATTTCTCTCAGTCTTCAGAAAGTCTAAATGTCTGACATGTAATAAAGCTTGGGATTTAATATTCCCTGTATGAATAAGCTAATAGTAACACAGAAAATAGAGCAGTGTATTATATTGGAACAACTATGGGAATTATAGTTGAAGAAATCTGAGTTTAATTACTGATTATTTTCTTCATGCTATTTAAGCTCTCTGGACAAATGGAGCTGGTTAAGGACCTTCTTCATAAAGTTATGAGGGTTTAATGGGTTAACATTTATAAAACAGTCATCTGTGCACCTAGTACATAGTACAAACTTAATAATTGGTAGCTATTCTACCCCCAAACAGTGGAGGATGGTGCTTTCCAAAGCAGTGTTACCCAAATGACATTATTTGTCTTTCCATAATTAGGAGGTCATTCGTTGGGAAAAAAAATATAAGGTGCTTCTGTACTGCTCCCTCAAGTTATCTCTGAAAAACAAAAGGAGGGGACTTGGTTTTAAGCAGTAGCCAGGCCTGGAAGAGAACCACAGGCCTAGAGGCAAGGAATCCCTCCATCTGTCCATCCCTCCATCCATTCATCCATCCATCCATTCATCCATCCATCCATTCATCCATCCATCCATTCATTAGTTACTTACTGTTACTACACAATGAGGATTCAGTAATAAACAAAACATGAAAAGATTCATGCCCTTGTGGAGTTTTATTTCTGGCTAAAATAAGGCACAAATACGTCTTCAAATGCTTGCTCCAATCATTGATGTTCCCTGACCTGATTCAAAAGCCATTACAGTATGACCAGAGGCAGCATAGGTGCCTCAGGGAGACAATGCTAGGCCTCCCCAAACCCAGTGAAGAATGAGCTTTATGAGCTTTTCCATCGTCTCTGATGTCCCGCCTGCCAGCGTCAAGAACTTCTAGTCAATCCCTGCTTAGTTCAAATGTATGAAAGGGCTTGAAGTTCTCTCCTCACACCATGCATTTGTCTATAGCGCCTTCCTGCCTGCTGCTTAGAGATTACCACAGTGTCCTCCACTGTGTCAAATGTGTTACAATGATATATTTACCCCAAGCCCTCAGTTGGTAAAGAGCAGCGAGCACACTACTACTGGCAAAGTCCATTATCTCACTGTCTCCATTGCCATCTTTGGCCCAGGAAGTGGTACTGTGCAATCAAAGTCCCACGGGCATATATGATCAGAAAGTAAATCCTGCCTGCAGTGTTCTGGGACTTCAGGCAGACTATTGAAGCTCTCGGGGCCTCCATCTACTCAAAGAATGGGTTGAATGGGTTATAGAATGGGTCACCCAGAGAACACACCTTGCTCAGAGCTAGTATCCCAGTACCATTAGTTCTCTTCTTTCCAAATCCTTTCCAACCAAGTCTGCTGAAACCTCAGAGACAGTGTGAAAGCAATTCTTGTTGGCATTATGACCAAGCAATTATCTCAGAGTAGAGGGCTCACACAGGCTAGGTGACCCACTCTGTACTCAGTAGTACCATGCTAATAATTTAAAACTGGTGATGCACACCTGTAATCCCAGCACTTGGTAGTCTGAGACAGGAGGATCATCATGACTTCAAGGCCAGCCTGGGATACATAGTAAATTCAAGGCCAGTCTGGACTACATACTGTGACCTTGTCTCAAAAAACAAACAGACAAACAAAAACTTACCATGGAAGTATATCCACTATAAAAACCATAAATACTACAGATTAGGCTTCGGTTATTGTTTTCCTAGAGCAAGGATTTACTGGCCTACCAGTGTCTTAAATCCCAAGGCACATGGACAACTCACAAACAAAGAAAGGGCAATTATGTACTTGTCATTATGAAATAAAGACCTTTCTATGAGCTAAGCAAAACCACTATGAAATTTAGCTACCCTATATTTCTTCATACTTTTTTGTGGCATATTAAAACTTCTTGTTGCTCCTCAAATATAAATATCAGCAGCATAAGTTACCAGAAGTCTTACCACAGGGCCAGATACACACAGTGGGTGCTCAGAAAGCATCTGTTCAACACATAAGTGAGGAGAGTAGAATGTATTGGCTACTTTTCATCAAAAGAGTAGAAGTTTGAAAAAAGTACTCAGGATTGGAGATGAAATGAACTTCAGGAGAAAAGGGCTTTCAGAGAGAGAGGGAGAGGAGGGAGCATAAGCTAGAAGCCTGCGGAAGAAAGCTCTAGAAGGATCAACAGCCACATCTCAAGCGAAAGACAGAGTCCAGAGACCAAATGAAGAGGTCCAGCACAGGGAGTAGGAGGGTACGTGTAAGAAATTAATGAATAGGACAAGGTCCTTAAAAGGTAACGGGAATAGGAATTTTTGACAGATTTATTTTTACTGGGAAGGAACTTCATAATGTAATGTATTTTGGTGTTACTGTTTTTAAAGCCATCAAAATTGTTATTTTCTTAAACCACTGAATGGTAACCGCTTTATTTACGTATGATTTACATATGACAAAATTCATTTAAAGTATTCAACATAATAAGTTCTAATATATTTCCAGAGTTGTACCACCATTACCACAATCTAATTTCAGCCTGTTACTCATGCTAAAAAGTAATCTTGAGCCACTCAGAGTTAGTCTCCTTTCCCAGCACCCAGTCCAAGGCAACTACTAATCACTTGCGGTCTCAGAAGTTTGTTGTTTTTCTTAAACAATGCATAAAAACAGAATCATATTGCATGTGGCCTTACTGTGTCTGGCTTGTTCTACAAAGAATGTTTTGAGTTTCGTTCATGTAATAGCATATAATGTTGTTCCATTTCTTTTCATTCTCAGCAGCATCCCATTGTGTGGATGTACCATATTTTATTGAGCATTTCATCAATGGATTATTGAGGGGGATGTCTGGGATATGACTGGTACGAATCATGATGCTTTTTTGAAGACATATACCTTCATTTCTCCTGGTTATACACTCAGGATGCTCAGTCATATGTTAAGTCTACATTTATCATTTTGAGGAATTGCTACTACTTTACAAAGAACTGCATTATTCAGCAATGCATGAGAGAACTCTAAAATATACCACATCCTCAACAACAAAAAAAAATGTTATTTCTTATCTTTTACCTGATAGCTATTCTAGTGAATGAGAAATGCTAAGTGAGGATGGGTCTGATTTTCATTTCCCTATCAACTAAGGAGTATGTATTCTTGTGCTTACTAGCTATCCATACATCTTTGGGCCAAGTTTTCTTAAATTTTTATCTTTATCTTGCTTTTTGAAATATGATTTGTCTTTTTATTTTTGAGTTATGAAAGCTGTTCATATTTTCTCAATCAAAATATTTCATAAGATATATGATTTATAAGTCTATTTGGCCAGGCTCTGGAGTGACATTTCAGCTTACTGCTTAAGCTACAATTCTATTTTATCATTTTTTTTATCATTTGTGTTTTGGTTATACCCATTCTTGTGTAACTCAAGACCACACATGACACTCCTATCTTCTTCTAGGAGTTTTAAAATTGAATTCTTATATTTAGGTATACAACACATTTTTAATTCATTTTTGTGTATGGTGTAAAATTGGAGCTCATCCAATGCTTTTTCTGTACTAATGGAGTTGATTGTATTCTTTTTTATTTTATTCTATGAATGCAATGTTTACATATTTTCTGTTTGATGTTAAATAAGTCTTGCATTCCTAAAGTAAAGCCACTTGGTAATGGTATATAATTATTCTTATATGTTGTTGGACTTAATTCAAATGTATTTTGTTTTGAAATTTTACATCTATATCCACAAGGAATACTGATCTATAGTTTTCTTATGATATATTTGACTTTGATTTCAAGGCAATACTTGTAGATTGATTTGAAATTTGTTTTTTCCACTAGATTTTGCTTAGTATTAACTCTTTAAATATTTGATAAATTTGCAAGTGAAACTGTCTGGGCCTGAGATTTTGACTGTCAGAAGATTTAAACCAGAAGATTTAAATTCAATCTCTTTACTTAATATGAATATATGTACGTTTACTATTTCTTCCTGTGCAATTTTGCAATTTGTTTTCTTCCAGGAATTTGTCCATTTCATGTTTGTTACCTAATTTGTTGGCCCACAGTTGTTGATAGCTCTTTTATAATCCTTTATGCATTTTTCTTTAAGTTCAAAAGGATGTTCCTTCATTATTCTTTGTCTTGGTAAAATATTTTTAAAGGTTTGTCAATACTGACTGAATTACGTCTATGTAAAATTTATATTTTGTATTCTTAACTCCCAACACCATGGAATATGAGTATATTTGGAGATGAGGTCTTTAAAGAGGTACTTAAGCTAAAAATGAGACTGCTTATAAGGGGTGTTATCCATTCTGACTGGTACCCTTATAAAGAGGAAATCTGGACACACAAACACACCAGACACAGGCACAGAGGAAAGACCAGGTGAGGACACAGGGGGAAGGCAGCCTCCACAAAGCCAAAGGTGACCTGAGAAGAAAACAAACCCACTACCACTTTGATCTTATACTGCTGGCATCTAAAACTTTGAGAAAATAAATGCATGCTACTTAAACCATCAAGTCTCTGTTAGTTACACTAGCATCTCTTATGCTATTTTGTGTTGCTATACTAATATATCAGAAACAGGGTCACTTTATAAGGAAAGGAAATTTATTTTGTTTCACAGCTTATGGAGCTGAAAGTCCTATATCTCAGGTACCCATATCTGCCACAGGGCCTCTTGTAACACAGTAGCTTGGCTGTTAGCATCATATGGTAAGAGTGTGTTTGATCACAGTGAGCAGCAATTGTAGAACAGAGATTTGGGGGACAGGCCAGGCTTATTTATAATAACTCATTTCTTTTTAGTATGAACCAAGCTCTATGAGACCTACAACTCCCATCCAACAGCATTAATCCATTCTAAGGGTGATGACTCATCAATCTCAAAATCTTCCGCTAGCTACCCCCCTAATAGGTGTATCACCCTCAATATTATCATACTGGTGTCCAACTTGCCAGCACATGAACCTTTGTGGAACAAGCCAATTCAAGACACATCACAATACTAGCAAACTAATGCATCAATTTTGTTGACCTTTTCAAAGAACAAACTTTTTTTGAGACAGGGTCTCCCTTTGTAGTTCAGGATGGTCCTGTACTCACTATGTAGCCCAGGCTAGCCTCAAACTTAAAGCAATCCTGCCTCAGTCTCCTCAGTGCTGGGATTACAAGCGTGAGCCATAATGCCTGGCATTGTGGTATGTGGTACCGGGGACTGAACTCAGGACCTTACCTTTTGTAACTCAGATGCTGGAACCACTGAGCTAAATCCCCAACCCATCAACATTTTATATTGTTAACTTCATATATTGGTTCTGCTTTCTATTTCGCTTAGTTCCACTCTTATCTTTTCTTCCCCTACTTTGCCCTGGATTCCCTAGTTTCTTTTTTTTTTCCCAGATATTTATTGGGACATTTTATATACAGCTCACAATCACACTCAACATGGGAGAATTTGTACCAGTATATGACACGAGTTAATTCTCATTTTTACCCACATCCCTACCCACCCACAACCCCTCACCCCTTATATACATGCTCTTTCATTTTCTTTCTGAATCATATTTATTCTTTCCCCTTGTTACATTCCCACACAAAATTCCCTTTGGAAATTTCCCTGTAAAAACTATTATACATTCTAGAACTCATTTAGATCTACATGTTCTCATAGCAGAGAAAAAATACAGTATTTGCCTACCTGTGATCTATTTATTTCACTTATTAGTGTGTCCTCCAGGTGTATCCATTTCCACATAAATGAATGAAACTTGTCATTATGGCAGAGTAATACTCCATTTTATTAAAAAAATTTTTTTTGAGATAGGGTCTCGCTTTGTAGTTCAGGCTGGCTCTGCGCTCACTATGTAGCTCAGGCAAGCCTCAAACTCAGCAATCCTCCTGTCTCTGCCTCCCGAGTGCTAGGATTACAGGCATGAGACACCACGCCCGGCTTATTAAAATTTTTTTTCTTTATCCAGTCTCCAGTTGATGGGCATCTGGGTTGTTTCCAAGATTGGGATATCACAAACTGAGCTGCTATGAACAAGGGTGTACATATGTCTTTACAATATGATTCTTTTAATTCCTTTGAGTATATTCCTAGCAAGGGAATAGCAGGGTCAAATGGGACTTCTAGTCCTAGTTTTCTGAGGAATCTCCACACAGATCTCCACAATGGTTACCAAGTATACAGTCCCACAGTGGAGAAGGGTTCCTTTCTCCCCACAGCCTCACCAGCATTTATTGCTGGTTGATTTTGCAATAGCCATCATTCTTTGTGGAGTGAGATGAAATCTCAGTGTTGTTGTGGAATGACCAGTGATGTTGAACATTTCTTCATATGCTATTTGGCTGCTTTGACTTCTGCCTCTGAGAAGTGTCTTTTCATTTCAGATGCCCATTTTTGAATTGGGTCTTTAAACTTGGGGGGACTGATTTGTTTAAGTTCTTTATATATTCTAGATAGTACCCCTTTGTCTGACAAACAGCTAGTAAAGATTTTTTCCCATGTTGTTGGTTGCCTTTTAGTGGTGCCAGTGGTTTCTTTTGCTATGCAGAAGCTTTTCAGTAGGATGAGATCCCACTTGTTGACTCTTTCTGCTAGTTCTTGTGATATAGAGGTTTTATTCATAAAGTCTCTGCCTAAGCCAATGTCTCCAAGAGTTTTACCTAACCTGCTTTGCAGCAGGTTTATTGTTTCTGTTTTAATGCTTAAGTCTCGAATCCATTGTGATTTTAGTTTTGTACATGTTTTCTAGTTTCTTAATCTAGATGATTTTTCTTTTTCTTTTTCTATAACATAGGCATTAATAAGTACTAAATTTTCCTGTAAATGTTGTTTTAATGTACCCTGTGTTTTGATATGTTATGTTTTCACTTGCATTCAACTTGAAGTATTTTCTAATATCTACAATTTGGTTTTTGACTATATATCAGAGGTGTTGTTTAATTTCCACATATTTATAAATTGCTACCTGTTGTTGATTTCTAATTCCTTAGTGATCTGAAAATTTATTTCGCATTATTTCTATTCTCTTAAGCTTCTTGAGATTTGTTTTATGGTTTAGCTTATGTTTTATCCTGGGGAAAGTTTCATATACACTTAACAAAAATGTGTGTTCTGATATAGGGTAGGCTGCAGATGTTTATTAGGCCTATTTAGTTTACTGTGTTGTTCAAGTCTTCTTTTCTTGTGGATCTGTCTAATTATTTTATCCATTATTAAATGTAAGAATTGAAGCCTCCAACTATTATTATTTTATAGCTTTAATTGTTTTTGTCACATAATTTGTACATATTTATGTGGTACTTGTTTTAATATTTATATATATTATGTCCAATGATAAATTCAGAGTAATTAACATACTGTTACCTTAAACATTTGTCATTTTCTTGTGGCAACAGCAGTCAAAATCCTCTCTTCTAGCTACTTAGAAATATATAACACATTATTGTTAACCACAATACAAAACTGTAATAGAAAGCCAAAACTCATTCCTCTTTTAAAAAAAATTTTGTTGTAACTATGAGCTTGCTGTTTGTAATCATTACATTCATTGCAATGAATTGATCCATATACATAACCTTGCTCAGTTCTTTGTTTTCTCTTCCCTCCACACCCTCATATTTTCCAGCATTAGATTCATTTATTTATCTTGGAAGCCTTTAGAAAGTTAATAACCATCATGTTGTATAGACAGATAAACAACAGGACTAATAGGATAAAAAGCATATAAAACACATAAGGAAAATGTACGAAAACTAGGTAAACTTCAGATACATTGCCCATGTTAAATTACAGTGTTTTTTCTCTATTACTCTTCTTTAACTGTAATTTTTTAAAATTGAATTCTTTATTGGTACATTTTATGTACAGTTCACAATCACATTCAACATTGGGGAATTTGTACCAGTACATAACAGAAGTTAATTCTCATTTTTACCCATATCCCTACCCACCCACAACCCTCCACCCCTTATATACATGCTATTTCTTTTTCTTTCTAAATCATATTTATTCTTTCCCCTCATCGTGTTCACCCACCACATTCCCTTTGAATATTTCCTATTTTACAAAGTCTATCATACATTCTAGAACTCATTTACATCTATAGGTTCTCAGAGAAAAGATACAGTATTCACATATCTGTATTCTACTTATTTCATTTATTAGTGTGTCCTCAAGGTGTATCCATTTGTACATAAATGAATCAAACTTGTCATTCTTTATGGCAGAGTAATACTCCATTTTATTTAAAAAACCACATCTTTACTAGCTGTTTGTCAGACAAAGGAGTACTATCTAGAATATATAAAGAACTTAAACAAATCAGCACCCCCAAGTTTAAAGACCCAATTCAAAAATGGGCATCCGAAATGAACAGACACTTCTCAGAGGCAGAAGTCAAAGCAGCCAAATAGCATATGAAGAAATGCTCAGCATCACTGGTCATTCCAAAGGCGCAGATGAAAACAACACTGAGATTTCATCTCACTCAGCAATGAATGGCTGCTATTGCAAAATCAACCAGCAATAAATGTTGGTGAGGCTGTGGGGAGAAAGGAACCCTTCTCCATTGTTGGTGGGATTGTACACTTGTGCATCCATTGTGGAGATCTGTGTGGAGATTCCTCAGAAAACCAGGACTAGAGGTCCCATTTGACCCTGCTATTCCTCTGCTAGGAATATTCCCAAAGGAATTAAAAGAATCATATTGTAAAGTCATATGTACACCTATATTCATAGCAGCTCAGTTTGTGATAGCCCAATCTTGGAAACAACCCAGATGCCCATCAACTGGAGACTGGATAAAGATGTGGTTGCTTTAAGTGTAATTTTGTACTGACAGTATTGTTTGTCTACTTCTTTCTTCAGTATGCATTTTTAGGCATGGTTGAGAAGAGCATATGTTTCCAATATACTTACTTATTGTTATCTTCCTTATGAATTGGCTGTCTTATTATAAAATAGTCCTTTTTGTCTCTACTAACATTTTTCATCTTAATGTCTCTTTTGCCGAACATCCATATAGTTACACTTACGGTCTTACAGTTGCAGTTTCCATGACATATTATTTTTCCAAACCTTTACTTTTAACATACTGGTATCTTTTTCAGCCACGCTAGACAAGTGCCCTACTCTTGAGCTACATACACTCCTAGACCTCTATTTATATACTTGAATTGAAGATGTACCTCTTTAAAACAGCATATTGATCTGTTTTCTATTAAGTATCTTATCCCTAGCTTTTCATTGGATTATTTAATCTATTAATCTATTCTAATTTAACATTATTATTACTATGGTTGATTTAACATTTTCCATTTTTGAGACTTGTTTCTCATATATATATATCACATTAAAATTTGTTCCTTCTTTACTGTTCTTTTTTTTTTTTTTTT
>PVIC010026558.1:0-24444 GCA_004025085.1 Thryonomys swinderianus
CACACACACACACACACATACGTGCACATGTGCGTGTGCACACATACATTCATAAGGTTCTTCTGTCTACAAGAGCTCTCTTCACCAAAACGCAGCCTCTCTTTGTCCTTCACTGCCGGGTGCCTCATGATCTCTATACTTTGGATTCTGCCTGCCTGAGGCGCTTTCTTTCTTCCGGTGACCTGCCCTTAGGGGTGAAATCTCTTGCACAGATATCCAAAGATGAGGAAGAATGTACCCATCTTAAAATAATTCCAAGTTCATACAGTAACAAACTCTTGAGGGACTTTTCTTTTTCATAAAAGGCTGAAAGTAAGAAAAATGTACCCCATTATATTTTCCCCAGTCCCACCCTATGCATGCCTGGCATAAGGAGTTTTTCATTGTAAAACTTTAGTTACTCTGACTCCTCCTGCGAGTTAATTTACCTCAGGAACTCACCTTCCTCCATAAAGAAGAGGGGAACAATGGGGTCTTTTACATACCCAATAATATGGTGCCCATTAGCTAAATGCTGACTTTGTTGAGCCCTGGAACAGAACAAAATATTCCAAAGCAAGGCCATGGCTGCAGAGACTTGGGAAGAAAGGGGACTTCACACCTATGTGAGCCCTGGGTGGGGAAGGAGCCAGGCTGGCGGGTCGAGGGCTGGAGAGATGATGCCCCGGTACCTCTGCCCCTCCATAGGCTGAGGCTGGAAAGAGCTAAGGCCTGAGCCCAGAGGGAACAACAAAGATGGGGCAGAGAGTGGGATTTGCGCCTCCTGGGTCAGACAAGCCAGACTATCTCACAGACCTGCCACATCCCAGCCAGCTGTCTTGGTAAGCATTTCTCAGTATGTGCTCTCAATACATATCATACGGAGCTCTTCACTATCATATAAACTAACCAAGGTCAGAAATGTAAAAGATGAAACTTAAAGATAAATATAAAGGTCATGTCCTTAGGCAAGATCCATGGCCTCTGGCTGAAACATGAAGTGACCCTTAGAAGGTGCGGATTTAAGCCTGAACACGCCATCTCTCACTACATTCTGTCCCTAACTTCCCACCAAGTGATACTGAAGATACAGAAAAGACACAACACAGAGAAAACAGCACAAACTGCACTTGTGAAGATTATTTACTAAATGGAATAGACCAAAGCTTCCCCCATGAACCCGTGCATTCCTGCTCCTTCAAAAATGGCAGAAAGAATCTTTGCCAACCTCCATTTTCAGCCCTCTAGGGGTTCCTGGAACTACCATAAAATCAGGCCGGCATTTCACAACCCCAGGAGGCCACCTTTTTCAGTACTCTGAGTATTATCATTTCCTGTTTCCTGCCAACACCATATGTTTCTACATCCATTCAGAGACTGTGGTTCCCAGAAAGGAGGAGGGCAGCTGTTTGGGAGTGGGCAAGAGAAAGGAGATGATGTGGCCGTTTTAGAGGACTGAGGTTGCAGAGTCAGTGGTTTGGCAATGAAAAAGGATATTGTCATAGTAGGACCCAGTAATTATTTTCACTTCTTGTATCCGTCAGTTTAACCCATCTGAGAGGTGGGGGTTGGAAGTGGGAGAGAATGCATTTTAGGACCAGAGCAGCACAGGGTTGCAGTGATATCCTGAGCCCTAGTTTTTCCTTCAGTCAAACTTGTGCAGTTTTATCAACTTTTTACGATGGGGTTCTAAGCAAGAGCTATGTATCTTTTTCTACTGTTGTTGGAAACTTCATCAAGAGCTCGTCTAGCCGCCTGCTGTCCTGCTGGTTCATGAGAAGGAAGTCTGGGAACTCTGTCTCTGCTCTGCCTCAGGTCTTCTCTGTGAGGATCCAAACAGGGCCATGAGGGACAATTAAAACCCCACTTGGAAAACAAATGGCACCTTGGAGATTCAGAGAACAAACAAAATCATGAAAACTACTAGTGGTAAAACCAGAAAAATGTTCTGGAAGACTGAAACTTAAAACATCATTTCCATGAAATAGAAGCAGAAAGCCATGAAAAGGGATCAAGGGAAGATGAAAAGGAATATAGGAGGTCAAGGAAACTCATACATTAATGGGAAGATGTAAACCATCAAGTTGTAGGCAATAAAGAATTAAGTGAATACCCAGAAAATAACATTATTGATAGAGACGATAAACTCTAGTAGTCATTACAAAACACAGACAAAAAGGGAAATACAATGAAGATTATTAGGAATTTAATCTACTTCAAGGATAAATAATGGAAACAAATGCCAAGGAGTATAGGTTGTCCTAACAAAGAGTCAAAATAGGTTGGTGTAGAACTGTTTAAATAGAACCAAATCAAACACGGCAGAGCATTCCAAAACTTCTATTAGTACATGAATCAACAATATATTAAAGGAAGGAGAAAATACAAGTGAATATTTATTTGATATCAGGACAGGCAAAGCTCTCTAAACAACATCAATGGCAGGAAATTATTACATGTTCAATAAGAGATTTGTATATATATGGTTTTTGAAGTTTAAAAAATTTCACAAAATGGAAGTAAAAAAACATGGGGGAAATGTGTGTGTTATATATGACACAGGATTATACACTTAATATATAGTTTTTCATAGCAAATAAACAGACACCATCTCATAAGAAACTCAAGCAAAAATCATAAATACTCAGCTGATAAATACATGAAAACCTTAATTTCATTAATAATTCAAATAAAACAGTGATGACATGTTTTTGCATTTTATATTTATAGATTTGTAATAACATAACAGTTAAGATGATTCTGCCATATACAGTTTTCTTGTTTGTTTGTTTGTTTGTTTGTTTTGAGACAGGATCTCATTTTGTAGTTCAGGCTGGCCCTAAGATCACTACATAGCCCAGGCAGGCCTCAAACTCAGCAGTCCTCCTGCCTCTGCCTCCAAAGTGGTGGGATTACAGGTGTGAACCACCACGCCTGGTATTGTTGTATGTGGTAATGATTGCTGGTGGGTGTGAGTCACCACACCTGGTATTGTTGTGTGTGGTTACCGGGGATTGAACCAGAGACCTTGTATTTGCTAGCCAGGTGCTGGAATCTCTGAGCTAAATTTCTGGCCCTATCATTGGTTTCTGAAAAGCCCAATTTAAATACTACTGCCCCTCTCCCAGAGGACAGATTCCCCTGATCCCTTAAGGTTCAGTTTTGCTTGTACTTCCTCCAGGGCAACTTCTCTGTCCACCCTATGACTTCCTCTGTCAAAGGAGGAGGGACACCCAGTTGGCATCAGCTGGAAATAATACAGGGACAGAGAATGATGTAAGAAAAAGACTTTTTTGTCACACACACACACACACACAGTGGCAGCCTTGTATGGCCTAAGCTAGATCGCTATCAACATGAGGAAGGAAAGCTTTTGAGCTGCAGAGAGAAAGTGAGGGAGTGCTCAGACCCAAACTTCTGCACTGACCTTGTACAGCGGGTGCAATTTGTCAAGTGTCTGTTTATAGCTCATTTGGTTCTTTGATGATGGAGAATTGTAAAGCAAAGTGCCCTGACTACCACTATTGAAGAGCAGTAAGATAAGAAGATGAAGCAGTTCTGGTGCTATGAGCGCCCAGGTGCCTACCTTGGTTTGGGATTTTATTTTATAGGTCTGCCACTTGGTAAATACCTAAAACATCCAGGAAGGCTGCATAGACTCTTTACTGATAAGAAAACTAAGGTTCTGGGTTTAAACTCCCTCCAGAGTGTTGCTGAAGAACTTCTTGGTTTAGCAGCTTCCTCTGCAGCCTTTTAGGAGTGTAGGCCTTGCTGTTTTCGCTCTGGATCTTAGGACCATCCCATTCCTGCCTGTCACTGGGCTCGGCTGTTGGTCTCCTCTTACTCAGTGGCTGCCCTGTCTCTTTCCTCCTCTTGAATACAGGTCCTGCTGCTAATTTTCTCTACGATAGCACGCTTCTTTCCTTCTAGCTGCTGATGAAGGGGTACCATTATATTTCCAATGTGCTCATTTGAATCCAGTCAGTCTCTCCCATCGTGGAGTCTAAGTTCCTGCCCACTCGGATCTTGCTGTGTTTCCAGCACTGGGCACAGTTCCCGATAAACACTTGTTGAGTGATGAATGGAAGGAAGGAAAGAAGACCAACATACCACTTTTATTTTGTATTTTAATCATGAAATAAAAATGGTGTCTTCTGATAGTATATTGTAAAACTGTTAAAATACATAGAAAGTTGAGAGGTTGTGAAGTATTGGTTCAGTAATTCCTAATGTAAAATAAGAGCTATTAATTGGGGTTCTTTTTTTTTTTTGAGACAGGGTCTCACTTTTTAGTTCCGGCTGGCCCTGAGCTAACTATGTAGCCTGGGCAAGCCTCAAACTCAATAATCCTCCTGTCTCTGCCTCCTGAGTGCTGGGATTATAGGCATACGCCACCATGCCCAGCATTGTGGTACTGATTGCTGGTGGGTCTGAGTCACCATGACTGGTATTGTGATATGTGGTTACCAGGATTCGAACTAGGGACTTTGCACTTGCTAGGCAGGTGCTAGAACCGCTGAACTAAATTTCTGGCCCCAGGGTTCATTTTTTTTTTTTTTTTTGAGATAGGGTCTCGCTTTGTAGTTCAGGCTGGCTCTGAGCTCACTATGTAGCCCAAGCAAGCCTCGAACTCAGCAATCCTCCTGCCTCTGCCTCCCGAGTGCTGGGATTACAGGCGTGAGCCACCACACCCAGCATTGTGGTATGTGGTATTGATTGCTGGTGGGCGTGAGTCTCTATGCCCAGCATCGTATGTGGTTACCGGGGATCGAACTCAGGACTTTGTGCTTGCGAGGCAGGCGCCGGAACCACTGAGCTAACCCTCTGGTCCCCCGGGGTTCATTTTTTAAAGAAAAACAAAATTTAAACTTGGATTGGCTGCTTGTGATGTAAATATTCATTGAGCTAGCAATCTCTGCCACACGCTTCAGAACCCTCAGGGTCCTGCACTGTCACTATGGAGCCCAGAGTATCATCTTAGACAGAAAGCCACAGGGTCCTCCATGCAGAGGTTAGACTTCTGGACATCTGGTGGCAGCCTAGGTACTGGGGATGGGGAGCATGTCTGGGCCTAGCAACCAAAACAAAACCTAAAAACGCTCTGCCATGTGGGTCTGCTGACTTCCTTTTTTGAGAGCTGTTTCTCCTCTCATGAAATAGGAGTTAACGTCCCAGACCTTCCCACCCCATCCTTTCCTAAAACAGGATAGTAGGAGTCTCAGTTAAGATGCTGTCCTTTGTAAAAGTTCAAAGCATAACATGCTGTTAAAATCTAAAGGGCTCCGGTAACAAGGGGCACATGCAAACCATCCGGGTATCTGGTGTTTCCTTCTTGACTCATTTGCACCATGGATGAAGAATTCCAGGTTCACTCCCAGCTCTTGTTATCTGGCAGGACTTTGAATCCCAGCCTTGTGTTTCCTCCTGCAAATGCGGACTTGAGCCAAGGGCAAACCTGTAAAGGCCTCAGCTATAGCTCACTCCCTGGAAGCTGATGGCTTTGAATGTTTTGCCAAGTTTCCTTCTTGCTCTTGGCAGAGGATTCCAGCAGAAAGCTTATAGAACGTCTGTCTTCCGCCTCTTCCCGCCCCAGCTGCTGGACTCCTGTCTCACTCACCCTCCTACTCCCTTTCTTTTTCTCCCTCCCAGACTGGAACTTGCAGGGGACCTTTTGCCCTGAATTTCAGCAGGAAATACAACCAGTAACCAGATGTCTGACTTTTTCACCCCCTTGGCAGGGATTAGCCATCTTCCCTGTAAACTTCCGGCCTTTCCTCTCTGTTAGATCTTTCAGCTTCTTCACGCTCCATCTCCCTCAGCTCAGATGCACGAACACCCTCCAGAGGAGAGACAAAGAGCAGCCTGCAAGGCGCGGGGAACGTGCGAGGGATTTATATGCCCTGCTTGACACGCACCAGTGATGGCTGAAGATGTCAGAGGGTGGCGCTGGGCAGGGACTTCAGCTCTTAGTTTCATCTGGCCTGTGTCTATATTCAGATGCAATCAAGACGAGGGGCTTTAATCAAAGACAGATAATTAAAAGTTTCTTAAATGCATGAAAAGCATGTGGGTCATGACAAGCAGCCTTTAAATGGAGTTTTAAAGGATGGTCACTCAACTGTACACAGAATCCAGTGCCCCCCCCCACTTCTACTTCCTCCTGATCTCTCAACCATCCCTGTGTGCACCTGTCCTTATTGGTATGAATTCACATCCCCTCATTCCTAGAATTGTGGTTTTTTGACAAGTCACTGCCTCCTGTATGCCTCAGTTTCTTCACGTATAAAATGAGGGTGACAGATCTTATCTGACACAGTTGTTGTGGGGACCTTGTGAACTGAGAGCGGTCACACTTAGCCTGCAGTAAACATTTAACAAAACTTGTACTCACTTCCGGTTCTCTTCTGTCACGGAACACACTATCTCCCTAACCATTAGGCCATGGTTACTTCCTTAGCAAACCCGATGGTACCTTTCCTTCCCGCTCTTGGCAGAAGATTCCAGCAGAAAGCATATAGAATGTCTGTCTTTGCCTTTTCCCTCCCCAGCTGTTGAACTCCTGTCCCAGACTGAAACTTGCAATGAACATTTTGCCCTGAATTTCAGCAGGAAATACAACCAGTAACCAGATGAATCTTTGTCTTGGTGCCTCTCTTACCTTGTAGAAGAAAGACTGACCTGGCCTTAAACACATACTCAATTTGGCTAAGTTGGGAAGGTGCCTACAAACTGTAGTACCCTGTGCTACAGTTTGAATATGTCCTGAAAAGATTCATGTATAAAGCTTCTGTATATAGGCGTGGGGGGGGGTGTGATAGGGTGGGTAGAGGAAGGAGAAAAATGAGAATTATGTTGTGTCATATACTGGTACAAATTCTCAATGTGGAGTGTAACTGCAATTTGTATATATAATGTACCGATAAAATGTACCAATAAAGAAAAAGATTCATGTATAGAAAGTTGGCCTCCATAGTGGTGATATAGGGTAGTGTAACCTTTAAGAGGCAGGGCCTGGGGACAAGGCCTTAGCTCACTCAGGAAGATGCCCTTAGGAAGGATTCCTATCCTGCTCCTGGGTCCTTCCCCACTTGAGAGAGTTGTTTCAAGAGCAAGCTGGACCACTGAATCACCCTCCAGCTTCCTGTTTGGCCGTGTGTTCTCTTCCTCCCACACACGTTCTCACCATTGTGATGCCATCTGCCTGCTCTTGAACTTTTAGCCTCAAACAGTGGACATAACAAACCACTTTTCTTTAAAAGTATCCTAGCACAGCTCTGTTGTTATAGGAAAACATGGATTCTTGCATCCTGGCAGGGACACTGTGGGAAGTGTGTGTCTCCTTTGTCTCAGGACTGCGATGACCCAGAGCCCTGTCCCTGGTGTTTCTAGTTGTACATGTCAAAAAAAAAATCTAAACTTTTCTTTCAAAAGAGAGAAAGGAAGGAGAAAGAGGAGTGAGAGACAGAAAGACAGACAGACAGAAAGACAGAAAAGAAACCAGGGCCTCAACCTTAATGTAAGTTAATCCCAAGGGGGGGCCTTGTTGGGTTTGGGCTCAGAACAATGAGTAAATTGAAAGTGGTTTTGAGAAGAAACAGCTGACACTCATAAACCCACCCATTAATGAAAGGTTCAATTCCTGGGCAGCGGCTGAGAGATTGGCTTCCCAGCCAACCAGGATGTCAATAGCTTCTGAAACAATTGCCTAAAGAATAGCAGAGCTACGGGCTTGAGGCACAGTGCACATCTGGGCCTCAGTTTCTCCATATGTAAAATGAATCTGTTAGTAGTACCTGTCTTCCCAGCGCCTTGCATTGCTTTGGTGAGGTGATTTATTTGGAAATCTCTACAAAATAAGATACGTGTTGTGGGGCTGGAGATTTAGCTTAGTGGTTCTGGCGCCTGCCTTGCAAGTGCAAGGTCCTGAGTTCAATTACTGGTAACCACCTACAGTGCTGGGTGTGGTGACTCACGCCTGTAATCCCAGCACTTGGGAGGCAGAGGCAGGAGGATTGCTGAGTTTGAGGCTTGCCTGGGCTACATAGTGAGCTCAGGGCCAGCCTGAACTACAAAGCGAGACTCTGTCTCAAAAAAAAAAAAAATACATGTTGTGAAACTAGGAGCTATCAGCATGAACTTAGGAATCAAACAGTGTGTGTGGTTAACCAGGTTCGACTCAGAAAAACTACAGATGATTGATAAGAGAACAGAATAAAATGATGCATACCCACATTCACTCCACAGAGGGCATTTGGAGCAGTAGCGCTGATGGTCAGGGCTGAATAAATGGTAGCTATTACTTCCCTGGGGTTGTGCTTCATTTCAGGATTGCCTTGCCTTACAGTGACTAATCCAAACTTCGGACCAGAGACCCAGTTTGGGCCTGTACTCTGCTTCTTTTTCTAATTGTTTCTGGTCATGTGGGTCAATAACCATTCCACCCACTGCTTTTTTGCATCATACAAAGAGAGTTAGCTGGAGTAGGCAGAGCAGCAGAGCATTTCAGAGACAAAATGACTGACAGTACTGCTGAGATATAACTCATTCATGCCGATGTCAGTGAACCTGAAAATCACACCGAGCAGGGACTCATTGCACACAGGCTTGTCTACCTGCAAAGCCAAGGAGGGTGTAATGATGTCTTCAGCGAGCCTTTTGCTACTCAACAGAGTCCTTGGTAAAAGACACAAGAATAGTGTTTGTGTGTGTGTGTGTTGTGCATGTGTGAGTGTGAAAAGGGGACATGGAATGCTCACTAAGAAAATATCACACGCTCTTTGAAGAACACAAGTTTTGAGCTGTTGTCTACCTGACTGTCTAATGCCCACATCCATCCTGCCTCTGCCCAACTCAGACAGTTTCTCAGGAGAGAATCTTTAGATCATCATTGTTGTCATCATCATCATAATATGGGGGATTGAACTGAGGACCTTCACACTGAGGTACATCCCTATCCCCTTTCAAGTTTTTTTTTTTTTTTTTTTTTTTTTTGAGACGGGGTCTCACTTCGTAGTTCAGGCTGGCTCTGAGCTCACTATGTAGCCCAGGCAAGCCTCAAACTCAGCAATCTTCCTGTCTCTACCTCCCGAGTGCTGGGATTACAGGCGAGAGCTACCACGTCCAGCACTGTGGTATGTGGTATTGATTGCTGGTGGGCGTGAGTCTCCACGCCCAGCATTGTATGTGGTTACCTGGGATTGAACTCAGGACCTTGCGCTTGCGAGGCAGGCACTGGAACCACTGAGCTAACCCTCCGCCCCCCCCCCTTTTTTTTTTTTAATTTTGAAACAGGGTTTTTGCTAAATTGCTAAGTTGCCTGGGCTGGACTTGAACTTGCAATCCTCTTGCCTCTGCCTCTCAGAGTGCCAGGATGACAGGTATGTGCCATCACATCAGGCCAGACTACCTCATTACTCACATGCATCCTTAAGATGGAATTCATGACAGGTGCCCAGAGATCTCGACCATCCTGTGCTGAGCACAGATTCCATGGCAAGTACATGGATGGCGTCTCCATGGCTGTGTCTTAGCTCACCCTTCAGTACAAACCAAGGGTAGTATTAAGCATAACTGAGTGATTCACACACTGCCAGAAGAGGTGAAAATTGGCACAACCTATCTAAAGTGCATTTGGCAGTATTTCTCAAAACTAATGATGCATCTACCCTTAATTCTGCTTTTACTTCAAGAATTCTGTCCTGTGGAAACATGTACCTGCACGCACCAGAATGCAGGCACAGACCTGCTGATCACAGCAAGTCCGTAATAGGAGAGAAGTGGAAATAGCCCAAGGGCTCATCCAAATGTGCAGAGATGTAAGGATGCTCCCTGAGCCGGGTTTGTAATGGTGACAGAGAGGAAGACAGAGCAAAATCCATCTGTGGAAGCTGTTTAAACATTGAGATGATTTGGTACGTAGTCTAGAGTAGCATGGAAAATTTCCAAATATATATTAGGTAGAAAAAGTACATTGCAGAATGTTAAGTGTAGTAAAATCCTTTTGCATACTGTATGCATAGAAACATGGTCTGGATGAACTATTAATAGTTTTTATCTCAGTAGAGGAGCACAGGGAGACTACAGGAATCCTACCCTTTCTGTATTATTTAATTCCATAATACTGGACCTCTTCTGATAAAGATATACTAATTCTGAATTTTGGAAAACAATCAGCCTGATTATGAAAATCCACGTGAACAAGACAGTAACTAAACAATAAAGCTGAAACTACCTTGACACACATGTGGCCCTTGGGGGCACTGAGCTGGGTTTGAAGGCAGTTTCAAAGACCCAGAGAGATGGTTTGATTAGTGTTCTTCCATGGGATCTTTGGCCAACAGTGACCTTGCTTTGCTTGGAGCAAAGACAGCTCAAAGATCTGCTCACCATCGAGGGCTGCATCCAACTGACTCGATTTGTGCTGATTGATAGAGGAGCTCTGAACTTCACAGCAAGATCAAGTGGTGACCCTGGAGGCAAGAACGGTCCCCTTCTTTTTTTTCCTGTTCATTTTTCTCCCTGTGGAGCTGGTGTACAGAGAGCCCCCACCAGCACAAATCTGAACCTAAGCCAGAGCAGAGCAGGGCTTCCACAAAGGCCCCCATCCCTTGTTCAGGCTGGGAACTCTCAATAGCAAGTTTTCCCTCCTTCCCTTCTTCTCAGAGTTCCTAAGAAAACTTCCCATGTTTTCCCCTATGACCTTCTAATTCTTTGAGTTTTGATTCAGGGTGAACTGAATAATAAAAATCTGATTATACACTGGAGGCTCTTAATTCTAGGCACTGGATGACAGGGCAGACTCTACCCACAGCTCCTCATGCTCTGTTGTCTCTGTCTGTCCCAGCACTGGTGGCAGAACATCTTAGGTAGGTAACTTACAAACATAGAAATTCTTCAGACTGGGGAGTCCAAGATGAGAGCATCAATAGACTTAGCATCTGGCGAGGGGTCATTCCTCATTAATGACACCTTCCACGCATCTTCATTTGGCAACAGGGGTGAGGAAACTCCTTTGGGCTTCATTGATAAGGCCAATAATCCCATTTGCAAGAGTGGCATCTTCGTGTTAAAGCAACTTCTGAATGACATTACCTCGGGGTCTAGAAATCAGTGTATGAGCAGAGGGGACACTAACATGAACCCATAGAGCTGATTCTGACAGATAGGTGGGTGGGGCAGATTCCTCCTCTCTGAAGGACATCAGCAGGTCTAGAATCACCACTTTCAGAGGAGGCTGAGGAGAAGGACCACACATCTCTTGATTCAGTAAAGTCGCCTGGACCCACTGTAAAGGTAGCAAATCATGAGAAGTGTTCTGCCTCAGCTGAGACAACCCCAAGCAGCAATATTTCTCAACAAAGGCCCTGAATTCTAAGGAGGGCTTTCTAACATGGAGGAGATTTGGAGCGAGACAGGCAAAATATTCTTGAATATTTAAAAAGCCATTTCATGGGAAAAGGTATCAGATCCATTGGGTGGATTTCGAGTAATATGCCTACTGGTCAGTGATGGGTATGAGTTACAGGGACAGGGAGGACTTTTTTACTCACCGCGAGGGATTACCTTTTTAAGCAATTGTGTAAAGAAAGTAGTTGGCTATTTCCTACAGCAGTGAACTCCCGGCCATAGGAAACATATAAATAGAGAGCTGATGGCCATTTGCTAGGCTTACTAAAAGCTAGCTGAGACTAAGTGCTGCTGTCTTCTGGCGTCACACCAGAAAGTGGCCTTGAATACCCAGGCTGCATCTGCTCACTGATGGACACATGCAGTGCTGTGCACAGGATGATTGTGGCACATTTTTTGAAAAGGGTCATGAAGGATGAAGGAAGGAAGGAAATCAAAGTTCTGTGTATTCTTTGCCCAACATGCATCACGGTGCACAACAGTAGAAATGCTTGTTTCAAGGCGTCTGCCTGGACCCTTAGAATTCTTTTGTTTTTTTCCACAAAGCCTAGTGAGCTTCCTGACCATCTAGAAATTCGAGTCCTTTCTGAGTCATTAAAGTTTGTCTGAATTTCAGAAATGATTCCTCAATTTATAGATGAACTAGGATGTAAAAGTAAAATTCCAATCTGAGCTGTTCTCAGGGCAGATAGAGCATGATAAAGCATTATCGATTCAGGCTTTGGATTCAGACCTATGGCTCTGTCACTTAAAAGCGTGACATGCTCCTCTCAACCTCAGTTTCCTCATCTATAAAGTAGGAATAACAACAATACATTGAATAGTACACTTAAATTCTCACTAATCACTATTGCATGTGCTTATCTGTAGCCACCCACAATGGGCTCTCCATTCCGTGCTGCTGGTTACACCTATACTGCTGGTCCTGAGCTCAGAGCTCAGTGACAGTTCAAGTTGTGTGTCTAGGAACATATTTAGGGAGAGTCTAGGCTCATCAGGCAGTTGTCAGGCAGCCAAGACGGACAACCCAGTAGGGAACGAGGCTCATGCCCATTGATGACCATTTTAGGAAGAAGAAGAAGATTGAGAAAATGCTAGTTTACATTCAGAACACCCTTATGCAGCAGACAGCTGGAAGGGAAGGCTGTTCTTGCCCAAGACCACCACTTCTAGAGGAGTCTGAGGAACAGGACATGCACCTCTCTTGATTCAGTAAAGTCGCCTGGACCCACTGTAAAGGAAGCAAATCATAAGAAGTGTTCCACCACTTCTCATGGGTCCCAGCCAAGAAACATGTTCTTCTATGACAGCTGGGGCTCATGAGGCCACATAGAGAAATGTACCCGGACACTGAGCTCAGAGCTGGAGGCTGGAAGGAGAGGAGGGCACTAGCAGCCTTTCTGAACCCACTGGGAAAGGGTAACACCCTAAAAGGGTACAGTAGTCTAATAGGATACAGCAAGGGTTAGGAGCCTTGCATGGCCTATGGAGGCCTCCAGGAAGGAGCTAGCCTCTTTCTTCTGAAAACCATGGTTCAGATCTCTTCTAGATCACCACCATTATGACCTAGAGCCAGGATGAACCCCCAGCCTAGCCAACTTTGGGAAGTTCTGAGGTCCAGTGGCAATGCAGGATTGTTCTGTTCATTCTACACTTGATCTTAGCCAAAAGGCTGAGAAGTGATGTTCTGTTCATTCTAAAGGTATTTGTTGATCATCTTTTCCATGCCAGGCCTGGTGCTAGATTCTGAGGGTAGGAAGAAGAGCAAAAACACTCATTTACCCATGGCCTCAATGAACAGGGACTAACTGGCTCAGTACTAGGTCCAGTGCTGGGTTTGTGGACACAAAGATGATGTGGTTCATCCCTCCTTAAAACACAGATTAAAGTCATGTCATGTGACTCTGGGAGCAAAGGTAAATCTGAGCCTCTCTCCTGTGCTTGGGGAGGCCACAGTCCATGGATCAGACAGACAGACAAGTGCATCAGTGTATAAACAATGTCATTGCAGAGGGATGGAGGGAGGGTTGAGTTGTGCCTGGGGTCTCTGAGATGTTTTGCTCTGCAGGAGGAGACTCCATGGAAGAACAGTGTTGCATGTTAGAGTGCTGCTGTCCGTGGGGCTGAGGGGGCTATTACATGGGTTCTGAGGAAGGAGGGTAGGAAAGGGACGCATAGATGGCTCTGTGTCTGGTGATGGAGCTTTGCTAGTTGCCTGAATTTGATCCTCACCCAGCAGAGAACTGCTGAGGGATTTACCTGAGAAAGGGACATACTGAAACTAGCAGTTTATGAGGATCTCCCGGGTGTTAGGTGGGTTGTGTTGCGGACCTTAGATGATCAGGTGGAGGCAGAAGTGTCCGAGGGGAGCTGCTGCCATTCAGATGAGAGAACAGCAATATGTACTGATTTAAGGGAGATGGTAAAGAGGGATTCAACAGTGCGTTTGGCTCCTCCCTACCAGGACCTGAGCCGCCATTGCCCTTTCTTGGCCCCAGTGCCTGTCCTGGTGTGTGAACTCCAGTGTAAACTCTTTGGATATGTGGGAAGTCCTCTATTAGCACTGAAAACCATGCCAAAAGCCCTGCTCCATGGGACCAATATAGGAGTACAGGGAGGGCTGGGGGGAAGGGCACATACCAGGGCCCTGCATTCTCCTCCTTTCCACGATTTCAGCAGTGTGCGGTGCTGGGAAGTGGGGCTGGGAGATCTTGGAACCAGCCTGGGTGGTTCAGTCAAATGCATGAAGTTCATTGCCCCTGTTCTGCCTTCCTCACAAATTCATATCCAGTTTCTTGTCCTTTTTACCTCCGCCATGCTCCTGAGGACTCCTTCCTTCCCCCAGTGCCCCGTCCTTCAGCGTCCACAAGCCAGCTCTGCCAGAAGCTTTGCCTTGAACAGCGTGGCTATTCCTTGCCCTACTTGACTGACCCCATTTGCTCTCCCCAAACTATTTGACGGTGCCTTCAGAACCCCAGCTCTCTGTGTTTACACTCTCGCCAGAGAGAGCTCATCTTACTGCTATTTTGTGGTAGCTCAAAAGGCAGCCGGAAGTCCTGTTGCCTGAGGGACATGTACACATGTGCCCTTGTTACATGCCTTTATCGTTCCTCTTATTAAAAGGTAGAACTCACTTTTCCAGTCCTTAGATCTGGACTTGCTTGTGCTAATAGATAATTAAGCAGAGTGATGTGAGTGAAGGCTAGGAAAACACTTGCGCATTGGTCTTCGCCATCTCTTGCTGCGCTCAAGGCAGGGAAAGCTCCCCATGAAGCACCCTTAGCCAGCCTGTTGGAGAGGCCTGAAGGAGAACCGAGATGCTCTGGCCAGCAGCCTCACAAACGTGAGTAAGGCTGGTCCTGACACCACTATCTTCCAAAAACGCACTGAGAATAGGAATCTCCAACTTACCAGTCCGTGAGGGAAAGAACTTTTGATCAACTATGCCCCATACTGAATATAGAATAGCAAAAGGACCTGTGTGCGTTAAAGATACGAATAAGCTCTATGAGATCCAAGACTGAAGGGACCTCTCTGTACTAAAAGCCATGAAGAGGTTTCCTCTGAAGAGAGCACAGGAGAGGACAAGAGTGGGGGGGCCTGTTGATTGGACATGGAGGCCAAGGAGAAGGTACTGCAGAAGACACCAGAGAAGGCTGGTGCGCAGGGACACAGAGGAGGGGGAAATGCAGTTGATGTGTGGAAGCTGTGTGCAGTGAGGGCTGCCCTTTGTTCCCGAGGGAATGGGAAGCCTTTAGAGAGGTGTAAATTCAGGAAGTGCTGTGGATTTGACCAATTATTAGCATTCTGACAGCGTCATTCCATCTGTTGTGTGGAAGATACACTGAAAGTGTCAAGAAAGAAAGGGAAGGAGGTAGGAAGAAAGGAAGGAAAGAAAATAAAGAGAAAGAAAGAATGTGAAATAAACATAGTAAAAATGTACACTGGATGCGCTAGTTTAATCTTTGTGATTCTTACTGGAGTCTAAACATCCAGATTGTTTGGTTCAACACCTTGCACTTTTTGTTTGGATTCTTGGGCCTTTTTCCTTCCTCAGAAAACTGAGGCCACTGTTAAACTCCTAGAAAGTTTCCTTCTTCAACTGAAAGGGTTCTTGACTCAAAGCCTGGAATGTCTCTCTCCGCCAGGTAACACAGCCTTCACACTCTCACAGACTCCAGCTCTCTACACTCTCCTGTCTCTGACTCCCCCTTGCTGACCCACCTCAACCGGAGGGTTTCCAGGCAGAGTCTTCCTCGTGGTCACGCATAACTCCCAAGTCCCCTTCTCTCCTACAGTTCTTCCTGGCTTGATTCTTCACTCTGCCATTTTATTTTACTCTTGATATACATGGCTCTGGCCAGACTGCCCAGGCTGGAAGCCGTGAGTACATGGGAGTGAAATGAGAAAGACTTTCTTGAGACCCTCAGCACAGGAATAGCTGTGCAGACCCCAAGATTTAGCTCTCATCCTGCCTTCTTCCTATTTCTTTTTATTTAAATTGAATTATTCACTGTACATTTTATATATAGCTTACAATCACGCAACATTGGGGAATTTGTACCAGTATGTGACACAGGTCAATTCTCATTTTCACCCACATCCCTACCCACCCCCACACTCCCACCCCCTATATACATGCTATTTTATTTTCTTTCAGAATCATATTTGTTCCTTCCCTCATTACATTCCCACACCAAATTCCCTTTGGATATTTCCCATTTCTACAAAAACTATCATACTTTCTAAAGCTCCTTTACATCTACAGATGCTCATATAAAAGAAAAGATCTGGTATTTGCATATCCGTGATCTATTTATTTCACTTATTAGTGTGTCCTCCAGGTGTATCCATTTTCACATAAATGACTGAATCTTGTCATTCTTTTTGAGACAGGGTCTTGCTTTGTAGTTCAGGCTGGCTCTGAGCTCACTATGTAGCCTAGGCAAGCCTTGAACTCAGCAATCCTCCTGTCTCTGCCTCCTGAGTGCTGGGATTACAGGCGTGAGCCACCACACCCGGCGAATCTTGTCATTCTTTATGGCAGAGTAATACTCCATTTAATAAAACCCCACATCTTCTTTATCCAGTCTCCAGTTGATGGAGATTTGGGTTGTTTTCAAGACTGGGCTATCATGAACTAAGCTGCTGTGAACAAGGGTACACATACGTCTTTCCAATATGATTTTTAAAATTCCTTTGGGTATATTCTTCACAGGGGGATAGCAGGGTCAAATGGGACCTCTAATCCTAGTTTTCTGAGGAATCTCCACACAGATCTCTACAATGGTTGCATGAGTCTACAATCCCACCAACAGTGGAGAAGGGTTCCTTTCTCCCCACATTGTTGCTAGCATTTATTGTTGGTTGATTTTGCAATAGCAGCCATTCTTTGTGGAGTGAGATGAAATCTCAGTGTTTTCTCAGTCTGATCTCCCAGCACAAGCAGGTGCTACCTTAGACAAGGAAGGACTCCATCAGTAACCAGAAGCTGCTCTCTCCCCAATCTTGAAGCTCTTTGGCCTGTGTGGTAGAACAGAGACAGAGGTTTGGCCTGGGGGCAGAGAGTTCCCAGCTGTGAGTTCTCTTTCAGAGGGACCTGGACAGGTTTCTTTTGGCTCAGCGTTTTCAGAGGATTCAGCTCATGGCTGGTTGGCTTCAAGGAAGAGCTTAATGAGGACCTGGTAGAGGAAGGCTGTTCACCCCATAGGTACCAGGAAGATGAGAGAGAGAGAGAAGAGGGGATAGGGCAGGAGAGACAGAAATCTCCAAAGGCACAGCCCCAGTGACCCTTCTCCTCCACTTAGGCCCCACCTCCTAACAGCACATTTATGAATTTATAAATGGATCAATCTATCGATGAGGGGCTCATGATCCAATCACCTTCCAAAAGTCCCTCCTTTGAACCTGTGACACTTTGGGGCTACACTGTAGATCTAACTACAACAGAAAGTGTTCTCCTGCACAAAGCTACCTTCTAACGCATAGGAAGTTCCCTAGTTTGTCTTCACCACTCTCAGTGAGCCATGTGTGAGACTGTGTGCTGATTCTCTTTGTGCAGCCCAGACAGGATCAAGCTAAAGGAAACTGGGCTCCACAGAGTTTCTGGAACATGATATTAAATGCACAAAGTGAAGAGGTTCTTAACTTTTGAGGAGTCATAAACCATTAGAATGGACAAAGTGGCCCCTTATTAGAAAAATGTACATGTGGAAAATATCCCAAGCTCTGCATATAGCACCAGCACTCCACCTCCACTGGGCAACAGGCCAGGCCACCTCCATCTGGCAGGCAGGTGGATGCCCATCTCCTTCTCCATGCAGAGACTGAGAGAATTGTAGTCTCATTCTTGGCCTAGCCTCTTAGTCCAGGCTACAGGGAGGGAGCAGGAGAATGGAAATGTTGCCTTTCCTTTTAAATATCATCCCTTCCTTCCTCTCTACTGTTATTTAAATTGCAGTTCCAGAGCTATAGTTTTCCTCCAGGTCCAGAGGTAAGTAAAGGACTGTTCAGTACCTCATAAGGGACAGGTCTGCCTACTGCCTTCCAAACCTTGGACTCCTTGCTGAGGAGCAAGACCTGGGGCTTTTCTAGGTCACTAGAGCGTTGTGGGCAGGGGGCGAGTGGTTGGGGGCAGGGTGGGGTGGGGAAGAAGAGGGAGAGTCAGCCTTGATTTTTACTGGGGTACTGCGTGGGGAAAATAAACAAAGTCTCCATAACTTTGACAACAACAGTAACAAACAACAACAACAACAACAACAAAATCCGTGTCTTACAAGTCAGTAAGACCAAAGTATCCTATTAATCCAAGAATTCTCTATTCACTTAAAGCATTTGTAATGAGCTCCCCCTGTCCTGTTCCCTCTGAGCACACGAAATTGTTCTCATTTTTAATTTGGGATGTCCCTTCCAGATTCTCCCCTTAAGATAGTAAGAAAACAAGAAAATAGCCTTTTACATGTTTTGCATTATAATTCAATTAACATTTACTGTAGGTCTCCTTTGTACCACTATCTGGCAGATACCACAGCAGAGAATTGAACACACGGTCCCTATGTTACAGAAATAATTCCAGGTGCGACAATTCCACCAGTGTTCCAGGATGTCTTGTCACCCAGGAGTCACAGAAGAAATGATGATATTCAGCACCTCCTAGAAGGGTAAAAGTAGTGTGCCTGTGTGCAAGCGTGCTGGTAGACCTTGCTTGTGCTGCACTACAGCACAGTAAGGGAGGTGTGCAAGTCCAAAATTGTGCAAGGCTGCAGAATGCCAGTTTGGTGGGTGTGAGATGGCAGAATGTTCCTGGGATAGTCTTGGATAAAAGTTACGAGTAAGATAGTGGTGGTGCTCCTGAAATGCTGGAGAAGAGCTTGACCTTAGAGTATCCCCATTTTCTGTCGCCTCTGCCTCTTGCCCTGCTCTCTCTGAATTTTCCAGTTTCCTCTGCACCAGGAAGGCCACTACTGATACATGAGGACGAGAAGGACCCAGCCATTACCTCTGATGTGTGATATAATTAAGATAACTCCAAAACACTACCCTTGTTCCCCAAATCCCTGAGCATCCTACCCACCTCTCTTAGTCCCCACTTCCCTTTTCTCCAGCCAACATATTGTACGTACAACATACAACATATTGTACGTACAAATAAGTCCTTCTGCCTAGAAAACTCTGCCCACTCTTATGCCCTACCTAATCATCTCCCTCATTAAACCACTCCTTTTCTTCCTTCAGGTCTTCCTTTGGCATACCTCCCTGCCCCTGGCTCCATGCCTTCATTTGGCTATTGCCCATTCCTTTCATGGAGCTGTGGAATCTGTGCAGGCAAGACAGGTCTGTTTTGACTCACCATTGTGTCTGGCACCTTTTACACAGTAGGCTGACGTGTGTGAATGTGGGCATGCGGATGACTGATGTGGAAAGTGACCTGTGGAGCAGGTCTCCTGCCAGTGATGGAGTCCAGAAAGCCCCATTCAGTCTGCCAGGCTCGTCACTGCCCGTTGGGGAAGTTCTCAGAGCCCACTTCCTTTCTGTGTTGGTGGTTGGCTTGCCCCATGTGGTTGGTGTAGAAGCAGCCCACTCACTCTGGCCAAAGCAGCCTAGTGAGTCTGATGTGTCCCTGCCAGACTGCAAATAGCTGGGTGTGACAGATGCTAATACTTCATCAAGGAAGCTTGGTGTGAGCTTCTACCAAAGAAGAGAACTGTGCTTTGGTTAATGGCAAGATTGGGATCTTCTCTTGAGAGGTCTAACTACCAAGAATTCCAGAAAAACTCGACACAATTGGTGGTTATCTCCCTAGCCACGCACTGAGCTATTGTGCTGGAGTCCTGCAGGACAACCCCACCTCATGCTCAGGAACCAGTGAAACTTCACGGCTAAAAATAACCCCCACTCCTTGCCACCCCACTCTCCCAGATATTCTCGCAATATTCTTCCTATGCAAAGGATCTCATTCGCCTTTTCCTCTTGAGTTTAAGGAGAAAGAGCAACCCAAGAGTGAGGATAAAGAATGGCTGTTGCTCTTGGGCTTCTAAGAGTCTGCTGATAAAATTGTTCATGAGGTCCCAAGGGTTCCTGCTCTGTCGGGGTCCTTGCCAGCTCCATGAAGATGCAGAGTATTTGTGAGTCAGTGGTCCTCACCCCGCTCCCAGGTGCTGAGTGATGTGGACATCAGTGCGGGTGTGTCTTCATGTCTGCCCCTCCCTCGTCATTTCAAATTGTTCGTGGCTGTGTGAGTGTGAAATCAATAAGCAAGACAGGAACATACCTGTTTCTAGGAGGTTGGTCACAGAACCCCAGAAATGAATTGCAGCTTAGCCAGTGCTTATGGGAACAATAAAGGGCCCGTTGGGAGATCATATTAGGCAGAGGAAATAGAATAATTAGTATGTGCCTCTCTGATTTGATTATACTTAATAAGAGCAGGGGCCCTACACATTGTACTTTTCTAAACCAGTGCTGGTGTCAAGCTCAGGAACTGACACATAACTGGCATTCAAGAAATGTTTGTGGGTGAATCAGAAAGGAAATCGGAGTCATGACAAAGATTAGAATAGAGAATCTACAAAAGAAAGAGATGGGCAGAAGTGTCAAGGAGAGAGATGGGTTGTCTTTAATTTAATTTTTATCTTTGAAGTTTATTATTTTGCATAAAAAATAGATGAATGTATGGGAAAATTTCCTTACCATTATAATTCCTGTCATATAAAAGAATCTCACCCAACAATAATAAATAAGAAAGATGTATCTTTTTTGAGAAATAGGCTTCTTTCTTATGATCCTAAAATCAGGAACCAAATGGTTTTTGCTCTGGCCTCAGAGACCTGATAATCAGGATCACACTGGAGTTTAGATGTCACACAAATTCTTACTTTACATAGAATGGATGGGGAGGGGGTTCCATGTACTCTGTTAGTGACACAGAGGGCAGGGTTTTTTGTGGATGTCTAACCTTGCTTTCTGAATTTTTCAGCTTTTGTGGGGTGTACAGTGTGACAAAGCTCTACTGAAGCAGGTTTGTGGAAGCAGCGCGGATGAGATCAGCAGCCCTAGCCCACTTAGCGTGGCTCGTCTCTGCAGTGGAAACAGGACACCGCATGACTGGGGAAAGCAAAGTTGGTTTAGAGGAGCTTAACTGATTTGATTCATCAGGACAAATTGCTTCTAATGTGGCACTTTAGCAATGGCCCCATATTGTCAGTGATACATCCACAGGAGCATTAGTCACTATACAAACAGAAGGAATGGGTTTCATTACACTTCAAGATAAACATGTTGGAACATTCACTCCATTCACTCAGGACCTTTTGAACTTGTTCAGGACCCTTTCTTATAGCTGGAACGAGTAAGTTTTATGGCCTCCTTGCTCATGCTGCTTTACCATCACCAAACATAGATTAGGGTTAGAAATAATACTTGCGTGTATTGACACATTTCCTTTTTCTGTAATCCAGCCTGGATCCATCTCTATAATCCAGCTTGAGTTATACAATGTTGTGGGCATCTGTCATAGATTTCATAAGAGCCATTTTGTTGGCACGCACAAGTAGAACATGGTTCTGTGCTTTAATAAGAGAGTAGGCCAGGTTGCATAGTGGGTAGAGCAGGGGTGCAGCAGGTAGGTTTAGCTGGATGTGAATTCTTCACCTCTTTATGTCTCCATGTCCTTATCTGTAAAATGGCTGTTCAAGCCTCACCTCTCACTATGTCTACATAACACATCTCTTTCCCTTCTCATGTACTTCCCAGAATGCCAAGCAACAAGAAAAGATCCTCAAGTACCAGCCAGGCCTTATGGAAGAAGAAGAGACCATGAGATGGGCTGGGAAGGAAAGACAGAAAGTGTGCAGGAGAGGATATTTATGACAGAGAGGTTGCTGCGTAGGACGGGTGTGATAAAGCAACACGATGGTGGCGAGCGTTGCAAGCAGTGGAGCAGCCGACAGAGCAGCCTACTGACAGGAGGGGAGAGCAGCGACGGGATGGAGGGGAAGAGAAGAGAGTTCGGAAGGAACTGGCTTCTGGGGAGCAAGACACACCAGATTTCACAGAATATAAGAGTGAGGAATGTGTGCAAAATATTCCAAACAAATTCAACTATCTTCCAATGATCAACATGTTTTGCAAACATCAGTTCTTTAAAAAGATACCTCTGAAACAGGATCAGAAACATCTGAAGGAGTTGTAAACCCACACAGACTGTGGGTTTAGAGTTAAGTGGATTCTCAGTTAGTTCCTTATGCTTCGTGCCTTACTTTCTTCATTAGAAAAAGAGAAAGAGAGGGCCAGGGATTTAGCTCAAGTAGTACCGCGCCTACCTTGGAAGCACAAGGACCAGTGTTCAATTGCCAGTACTGCAAAAAAAAAAAAAAAAAAAAAAAAAAGAGAGAGAGAAAGATGTGGGCGTGGCGGCACATGCCTATAATCCTAGTACTGGGAAGTTGAGGCTGGAGGATCTCTGCATATTTGAAGACAGCCTGGACAATATAGTGAGTTCAAGACCAGCCTGGATTACAAAGCAAGACCCTGTCTCAAAGAAACCAAAAGGAGAGTGAGAGAAAGAGGACATCTAGTAACTAACTGTGTTGTAAGGTTGCCGTGGTATTTCACAAAATGTACAAGGCGTGTTGTTTCATAGTTAGCAAAAGCACTCAGTCAATATTAGCTATTATTACATGTTACCTCAGTTTGTTAATCATGGTCATTTCTGATTTGTAGGATTGATTTTGGCTTTTTCTCTATAATTTGAATTTTTCCAATAAATGATGCATCTTTTAATAAATATTTACTTAGTGATGAAATATTTTAGGAAATGTAGTCTATTAATATGCAGCTCTGCTTGTAACGAGATTTCAAACTGAATAGTTTAGCTCTTTGCTGCTAAAAAAATCCATTCTGGAGAAAAGGCCTTGTTTTACATTTTCATGATTAAATAGTTTATAATATGTGGGAATGCTTTATAAAGCAAGGAACTCCTTAATGCTACGGAGGGCCTCTAGTGGGAATGCTGTGGATATACAAACACCTCGAAGGTGACAAACTTTTGTTGCCTTGAAAGATGTTGATGATGTCAGTTTGAAGATGACAAATTTTTGATCTTCTGGGTTTTAGATTTTCCTTCAAATGTTCGAGGGTCTTGAAGATAGAAGACAACCAAATGTCCATAAATGTCAGTAGGGCAGGGAGAATATCTTTGTATTCCCACTACTTGCAATCCTACTTGTTACATAGTAGATACTGCATAAATATTTTTAGATTGAATAAGTGAATGAAAGAATATAAATCCAAAGGCTCAGTTTCTGCTTGGGAGGTACAGGAAGTCATACTGTATTACATACTAGTATCTAACAAGGCCAAATTGAAAGAGAGCAGTGTGAATTTATCCAGGAGCAAACTTAAGCAAAATACAGACTTCAGTGACTGTCTATTGAAGGCCTGCAGCACGCCAGGCCCTGTTCTGAATAGTGAAGATTCGGCTGTGAAGAAGAGTTTAATTACAGTGGGGAATTTAGACTTTGATCAAGTCATGACGTGTGAGAAGTGAGCCTTAGCATAGCACACGCTGGATGCTCTGGAAGCATATAATGGGGGACCCGGCTAGGCAGAGTGGAGAGGGAGGTGGGGCAGATGTAGCCAGTGAAGACATGTGTAAGAAAGCTGTGTTTAAACCGAGGCCCAAGACTCATGCAGAGTGAGACAGGTTAAGAGTGCAAGGTACAGTGTTTCACCAGGTTCCAAGGTGGAGAGAGAACATGCAGGGGGGCCACACGCCCAGGCACCTCGGTTTGGAGAGAAGCTGCGGCACGTGAGGACGAAAGGCAGGCTCGTGCGAGCAGGAGACATGCCAGAGTGCCGGGATGGTGGAGAGCCTACCTCTCAGGACAGGGCTGCAGCGGTTTGGGATTTCATTTTAAATGCAAGGGAGTGGCCAGAATCTTAGTCAGTTCTCCTTTTTTCTTTTTGTCTTTTTCGATGGTTCTGGAGATTGAAATTAGGGACCTCACACATGGCAGACTAGTACCTTGCTACTCAGCGATTCAGCAACCCAGGCTCATTTACATTTCCAGCGACGATAATTATGGGGTGATAAAGGGACTGAGCAAGGCTGATGAAAGCAAAAGAGAGTCTGGGAGAGACATGACCCTGACGTGGAGTCAGGCCTGCTCCTGACGAAAGTGGAGACTGTCACCATGGAGCAACGTGGACAGATCTGAGATACAGTTTGAGGTAGAACTGGTAAGACTCGATGCCTGATGGAAGCAGGAGGGCGATCCCATTGAAACCTGACTAGACTACGCCATCCGACAACGGCTGTCCTTCCCCTGCAGCCTAGCGCTACCTTTCCAACCTGCGTTCACGGCTTTGTTTTTCTGCCAAGTACTTATTAGCATATGACATCCTAAATTTCACTTGGTTTCATGTTTGTAAAAATGACCCATTCATTATAATTTGGATCTTTCTGTATCATTTACTGTCTTACTTCCAAAACATGCTTGAAGCATAGTAGGTGTTTAATAAATATTTATCATCTTATTGAATTAAGGAACAAAAAAAAAA
>PVIC010026559.1:0-24425 GCA_004025085.1 Thryonomys swinderianus
CTGCGCCAGGCCCGTCCCCCTGACGCCCCTTTCGTTCTGCTATGAAGAGGGCAGTCGCCGGCTGGGAAGCTGTGGGGTGTCCGGGGCACAGCTCGGTGTCACATCGGGCCTGGGGGCCAGAGTCACTAGCGGGCATCGTGACGGGCAGGCTGAGGCAGCTGGGGTGCCGACGCGGTTCGCGGCCCCTGGGCCCTGCGTCACTTCTTCTCTGTGGAAGGTCAGCTCTGCACTGACCACGCAGAGCTGCTCTGTCCTGTCCCGGGAGGTCGCTTTGCATCGCTTGTTGACGCCGTGACCACGGAGCCTCCGCCAGCTCTCGCGGCCGTGACCCCGGGACCCGCCGGCGGAGGACAGCTCACTGCTCCCCGTCCCGCTTTGCCCACTGCCGAGGCTCCCACGGCTGTGCGAGGAAGCCGGACGCGCCCAGGCGCGCGGCCCGTGTGCGAGCCTCTCTGTGTCCCTTCTCATGACTTCCACGTGGCCAGCGAGCCACACGGCCAAGGCCAGAGCGGAGGGCGAGGGCAGGACCCGGCCTCAGGGAGCGGCCCAGAGAGCGACCGCGCTGAGAGGGGCTGGCAAGCGTGGGGCCTGTGCCGTCTACCTCGGTGACCGCGGCGGTGTCTTCGGCATTTCTACCTCTCCGGGAGCTTAGACGGTCTCTTTCGGCAGTGCCAGCGGGTGACCCGGGGCCCTCCGAGCGCTGCCACGGGCACTAGCCCTGAGCCACACCGCAGCCAGGGTCCTTGCTTACGTGGTCTTGCTTTGTCCTGTATTGCTCACTTGATCCTCACAGTAACTATGTGATACATTATTATTTTCCGCGTTTTACAAATGAAGAAACGGGATTAGCACGAGTTAAGATGCACCAGTACCAACTGCTGACTGTGAATACAGTCATTATGTATTGCAAACAAATATTGTTAAATTTTAAAATAAGATGAAAAAAAGGGCTGGGGAATCTAGCTCAAGTGGTACTGCATCAACCTTGGATGCACAAGGGCCTGAGTTGGATCCCCGGTACTGGAAAAAAAAAAAAGATGAAAAAAGAGAAAGAAAGAAAAGTAAAGGCTTTCACCCAATTTCACACACTTAGTTCACAATAGGAGGGGCTTTCTAATAAGGCACATGAAAGGCAAAGAGCGGTGGGCCTTGTTGTGCCTTTATCTGATCATCTTTTCTCCCCCTTTTTATAGAGAAAATATGGAAAACACGAGAAAAACCATGTGACACAGAAACATGAGGTAAAGCCATCTCTTTGTACTTCAGGCTCAACAAGGAAGAGGAGGTTGTTTGATTTCTTTTTTGTGTGCTAGGGACTGTCTGAATGGTTTCAATGTACTCCTGCCTAAGGAAAACATAGGAAGTTCACAAAACAGTGTTACTGCATCATTACAACTGTCAAGGAAAAGATGTTTTTAAAAGTCTTTCTAGGGGGCCGGAGGGTTAGCTCAGTGGTTCCGCACCTGCCTCGCAAGCACAAGGTCCTGAGTTCGATCCCCGGTAACCACATAGAATGCTGGGCGTGGAGACCCACCCACCAACAATCAACACTGCATACCACAATGCTGGACGTGGTGGCTCACGCCTGGAATCCCAGCACTCAGGAGGCAGAGACAGGAGGATTGCTGAGTTCGTGGCGGCTTGCCTGGGCACCATAGTGAGCTCAGGGCCAGCCTGAACTACAAAGTGAGACCCTGTCTCAAAAAAAAAAAAAAAAAAAAGTCTTTCTATATAAAGCAGCAGCGGTTAGAATAGATGGGGTGGGGGGGGTCATGCTTGGTAGACCAATTGACTAGAGCAATTATTGCCAGAAATTTTGAGCACATGCTCCCAGCGCATGTGAATATATTCATATATAAATAAATGAGCTGCCTAGTAAGTTAAAACACATTTACATTTTTAAACAAAAATCTTAACACAAATATTTTAATAATTTGACCACTGAGTTTTCCATTGAATAATGTCACTAATCATACTACTTTTCAATTTTTTTTTTTTTTTGAGACAGGGTCTCGCTTTGTAGTTCAGGCTGGCCCAGAGCTTACTATGTAGCCCAGGCAAGCCTCGAACTCAGCAATACTCCTGCCTCTGCCTCCCGAGTACTGAGATGACAGGCATGAGCCACTGTGAGCACTGTGGTATATGGTCCTGGGGATTGAACTCAGGACCTTGCACTTGCCAGGCAGATGCCAGAACACTTTAGCTAAATCCCCGGCCCTTAGACCTTCTTTTTAAAAGAACTACCAGATTCTTCTTTCCCATCAGGGACGGAATTCACACTTGAACTAGACCACAGAGTATCAATACTTAACATGCTTTAAAATAACATTATGTTGCTAAGAGGCTACATGATCCCATCCACTATTGTAACTGAACCCAAATTATCTAGGTTAAATACAAAAGTGCTTTGGGAATACTATCAAACCAAGAATATTAATTACATGAGTTTTAAGAAATTAAAAACTAAAAGTAAAGTAAAAATATTTCAACACGGATGATACAGTGAGTAAGCAATTACTGACCCAGTCAAAACCTTTAAAATCACCCCCAAAATGTGCTACAATATTTTTATTTAGTTTACAGAAAGAATATATAAGTACAGGTTGCAGAAAGAAAATATTTAGTGCTACTTATATTCATCTTAAAGTTTCATTCCACACAAATCTAATTCTCATCAGTATGAAGAATATTTTTATACTTGTGTGGAATATACTTCCTAAAAATCTTATAAAGTGCCTAACTATAGAACTGAGATATAGATTGGCATGGAGTATATAAAACAAGATTCCCTAAAAATAACTTCAGCCTTGTTAGGAACAAAGTTGCAGACTGGTATTATAGACGCGACGTCCTCCCTCTGGTGAGTGTCCGTGGGCCTGTCTAGCATTAAGTGGAAAAGGGTCAGCTTTATCCAAATGCAGTGAGTTTATTTTATTTTTTTATTTTTTTAGTTCAGGCTGGCCCTGAGTTCACTGTGTAGCCCAGGCAAGCCTGGAACTCAGCAATCCTCCTGCCTCTGCCTCCCGAGTGCTGGGATGATAGGCGTGAGCCACCACGCCCGGCACTGTGGTGTGTGGTATTGATGGCTGGTGGGCGTGAGTCTCCACGCCCAGCATTGTATGTGGTTACCGGGGATGGAACTCAGGACCTTGCGCTTGTGAGGCAGGCACTGGAACCACTGAGCTAACCCTCCAGCCTGCAGTGAGGTTATTTTATTCTAGCTAAGGCTTCGTATCATCACAAGGCTTCATGTGCGGTAGATCAGATAGTCCTTAACACCAGTGACTGGTGAGAGAAACATCGCTCATTCACTGAGCACAGAACCCCTAAGGCTCCTGCTTGGACCCATAGGTGGGCCAGACTGTGGGACCCTATTCGTACCTGCTCCCTAACTGCTTTCCATGCCCACCTTCTCGAGCCTGTTGCTAACGCTGGACCCCAACAGCTGCACCTGCCCTTCCTGCCTCGTTCTGTGAAGAAGGACAGGCACCTGCCCCCGCTTCCCCCGACTACTGTGCACGCGCCACCCTCTGCCAGGGGCCACTGGGGTGCGCGTTCCTGACCCGTGGAACCGTTTGTGTCCACCCTGGAAGACTTCACACACACGGCGACCTCAGAAACCGGTTTTGTATTCGAGGACAGAATTAACAAATGACATGCAGCGGATTTATTCCCGCGGAGACTCACAGGCCTCCCAAGGCACGATCTTTTGTTGGCCGGGGTGGGGGGTAACTGCGGCTCCCCTGGCCTGCCCAACTCCTGCCGACCACGACACCCATGTGATGTCTGATCTTTAAAACGACCTGGTGGAACTGCAGAAGAGGAAACTCTGTTTGCCGGGGTGACTTCTCCAAGTGGTACGATCGTAGCGGCCCAAGCTGAGGCCGGAAGCCAGGTCCGTCTGGCTCCCCAAACCGCCCGACCATGCCGTCCTCATCCGTGTTTGAGAAAGCAGCTCCGGGCGGCTGCTGAGTGGGTGGTTACGTCGTGTTTTACAGCTTCCTTCGGCACCAGCCGCCCCGCAAGAGACCCTGGTGGACACCAAGTGCCTACTGAACAAATACACGCACCGCTCCTGCAGCAAAATCTTTTGCCAGCCGTGGCAGAAGTGCGTGGATGGGTCCTGCGTTTGCAAACTTCCCTACCAGTGCCCCAAGAACGGCGCCCCCGTGTGCGGGGCCAATGGGAAACGCTTCCCGACTTACTGCCATCTGAAGAGCTTCGAGTGTCTTCATCCGGAGGTGAAGTTTTTAAATAACGGAACTTGCACAGCCGAAGGTAGAACAGCCTACTTATCGAGTTATTTTGGGATCTAGGAGGGCCCTGGTGTGCCAGCTTTTCTGTTGGGAAATACCTGGGCCGTGAAATGTTCGAGTGACAACTCGGAAGGCTTTAGGCCCTGAGTCCTGAGGTCAACGCTGGGCTGCTCTCCTCCTGAGGCATTAAATGGCCTAAGTATGTGAGGACGCATAAGCCCTCCGGGCTTTCAGTAACCAACTTCTAAGACTAGAGCGAGACCAGAGTAGCTTCCAGTTCCTGGCGTCTTCACATTGGCCGGTAAGTTAACATCTGCAAGATTGAGGTTCTTCTAGTGTAGAAATGGAGACAAATATGAGCTTCCCCTCTACAGCGCAGGTGTGAGGACTCGGTGATCTTCCGTGTGGCAGGCAGCGTGGCCCCTGCCACAGAAGCACTCAGGAAAGACATGCCTGTTATTGTTTGTTAAAATCTTCATGGCCTTCAAGGTTCTTTTCAAATAGATCTTTTGTCATTTTAAAGGCTCTGAAGTTCAACAGATTAAAAAATGAATGACTGTTGCTTGTCCTTTTTTTACTTCAGGAAAATTTAGTGTTTCCTTAAGTGATGGAAGTACAACATCGGAGGGAATTGTTACAGTAAAACTTGTGGACCAAGATAAGAAAATGCCCATCTGTAAAGACGGCTGGGGCGTGGCGGAGGCCAACGTGGCCTGCTTTGACCTCGGATTCCAGCAGTGAGTGTGTGACGGGGGATTTCTGCTGTGCTGGGTTTCCTCGTTCCAGCGGGGGCTTTCCAGCCACCTGTACTTTCTGACCGGCAGCTTCCTCCCGTGTAACTTGAGATTTCCACTCCCGACCTCCCAGCATTGTTACAAGGATTCAGTGCATTCGTTTTGCCCAGAGCTTCTAGAGCCTGGAAAGCCCCGGGCCCTCTAAGTATGTTCAAGTATTTGGGTTAGTGTGAGCTGGCGGGTCTCAAGGACACGCACTGCTGTCTCTAGGAAGCTGTAACGACGCCCACTTCTCCGCAGCTAATGTTACTTATGACTTTCCTCTTTTGGCCTCGATCAACTTTGCACAGGTTTGTCTGTCTGATTAGTCTTTTTTTTGAGACAGGGTCTCGCTTTATAGTTCAGGCTGGTCCTGAGCTCACTATGGTGCCCAGGCAAGCCTCGAACTCAGCAATCCTCCTGCCTCTGCCTCCCGAGTGCTGGGATGACAGGCGTGAGCCACCATGCCCCACACTGTGGTATGTGGTATTGATGACTGGTGGGCGTGAGTCTCCACGCCCAGCATTGTATGTGGTTACCGGGGATTGAACTCAGGACCTTGCTCTTGCGAGGCAGGCGCCAGAACCACTGAGCTAACCCTCCGGCCCTGATTAGTCTTTTTTATGTTCATGTTTGGAAAGGATCTCTTGTTTCTTTATTTTCTACTTCCTTGATCGTGGCTGTTTTCTTTAACTCTCCCTCTTCCTTATATTTTTCCCAGTTCCTCGAACTGAACGCTTAACTCAATCTTCTCAGTTTTTCTTACTTTCCTAATGTAAACATTCAGGTTACTGTTTCTCTGTTGGAAATGCTTTATCTGCCCACCATAAACTCCCTAAGTAACATTTTATTTATTATTTGGTTCAAAATACCTTCTCACGTACAATGCTGGGCGTGGTGACTCACGCCCACCAGCCATCAGTACCACACACCACAGTGCCAGGTGGGCATGGTGGCTCACGCCGGTCATCCCAGCACTTGGGAGGCAGAGGCAGGAGGATTGCTGAGTTCCAGGCTTGCCTGGGCTGCATAGGGAGCTCAGGGCCAGCCTGAACTACAAAGAGAGACCCTGTCTCAAAAAAAAAAATCTAGTGAAGTAGATATATTTATTCCCTATTACTGTTGAAAATCATGCAGAGAGACTGTAACCAGATTTGTAGGAAAGTGACAGGCTTAGAGAAGACGGGGTCCATTACTCCAGGCTCCTCCCTCCCACTCCGCCACTCTGAGGCAGGTGCTAACTTTGCTCGGTCCCGCGTGTCCTTTTCTGTCCGCAGAGGGGCTCTCTTTATCCAGCGAAGGCATCTCTCCCCCGAAGACCTCCCCCTGAACTCCACAGGGTGCTTGCAAGTGCGCTGTCGGGGGTTCGAGACCTCTCTGGCCGAGTGCACCTTCTCCAGGGGCAGAGCCTCCGGTGTCCAGGACTTGGCCGGCGTGCTGTGCTCCACGCCTGACGCGGGTGGGTGGAGCCCGGCCTGGCGTACTCGCTCCTGCTTATGTCGCACGCAGCACTCGGGTGATAAAGGAGTGGTCAGGACTCCAGTTACCACAGCGATCGCGGGTCAGCGGAGCCTTAGGGAGCCTCAGCCTGCGGGACCCCCGGGAGATGTGGGCGCCCACGCAGCGCCGTGGCTCCCGCTCTGTGTCACTCTGTCCTGACGGTGGGATGCCCCGGCCTCGCGGGCGGGGTTACAGCCGCCAGTGCTTTAAGGAATAGACGATAACGACGTTAATGCCAGCCCGCATGCACGCTGGGGGCGACGGGGTTGGTGGGAAGGGGCGAGAGCCAGCGTGAGCCCACACCAGCAAGTGCCCTTGGCTCCGGGGCCGTGCGGGCACCCACCGTCTGCTGGGCTCTGCCGCACTCCCCGCGCCCATCCCCGCCCTCGTTGGCCACGTCGACCTCGGCGGCGGCACCGATCGTCCCGTAGCGCGTTCGCTCAGTGCCCGTGACCCTAACTCTGTCCCGAGGAGCCGAGCGCACCGCAGTGACTCCTGCTTTCCAGACCCCCCGGCAAGGGAGCTCTTCCGCTGCGTGAACGGGAAGCGGATTCCTCTCAAGAGGGCCTGCGACGGGGTCGACGACTGCGGGGACCGGAGTGACGAGCTGTGCTGCACAGGTGAGCCCCGAAACCCACGCTTCTCGGGCAACAGCGAAGCGTGTGCCGTCGGCCTGAGGGCTCCGCCCCGCTCCCTCTCTGCTTGTGTGTGCCAGGCTGCCAGGACGGGAGCTTCCTCTGCAAGTCCGGCGTCTGCATCCCGAGCCAGCACAGATGCGACGGCGAGGTGGACTGCGTCACAGGAGAGGATGAGATCGGCTGCGAAGGTGATGCGAAGCTCCCGCCGGGCCTGGGGCGCAGGCCTGCCGTCCGGCACTCCGGGAGGCTGAGGCAGGAGGATCGCACCTTTCAGCTCAGCCTGAGCATATTAGTGACTGAGTGGACCCTGTCTCTAAGTCTTAGAAAGGGGCAGAGATGTTACTCAGTGCAAAGGCCTTCAGAACAATCCCCAATACTGACCTTTTTTTTAAATTCAAAAAAAATGAAAGAAAAAAAAGTTTCAAGGTCACTTTAAATTACCGAATCCAGTGATTCTGAAATTTTTTAGATACATTGTAAACTTAATTGATCATGACAATGTAGCAGTAAGAATATTAATTTTAAAAGCTATGGGCTTTTCACCTTCTTATATTTAACCTGCTCAATATCCATTCATTATTTCAGG
Organism: Thryonomys swinderianus; assembly: GCA_004025085.1. Taxonomy (NCBI): domain Eukaryota; kingdom Metazoa; phylum Chordata; class Mammalia; order Rodentia; family Thryonomyidae; genus Thryonomys; species Thryonomys swinderianus. The sequence continues at coordinate 7,754 of PVIC010026559.1, forward strand.
CTATTTTATTGTTAAATTTTCTCACATACACAAATGTGCCAACTGTCAGGACAATCCCTATGTGCCCATCTTCCAATGCCCTGACTACTGACATTTTGATAATTCTGTTCATTGCTCCTCCAGCTTTTTTTTTTTTTTAATTTTTTTTTTTTAGGACCATCTTAAAGTCATTTTCAGACACCAGGACACTTGTGCGTGCATCTCAGATGACATGCAGGAGGGTCCAAGGCCCAGCTCGGCCTGGGCAACGTAATGGCTTAGTGAGACTGTCTCAGACTAGGAAAGGGCCGGGAATGTAGCTTGCTGTGAAGACCTTGGTTCAAATCCCTGTACCACCAAAGGGTGAGGATGGATAAGGAGAAAAATAAGCAAGATTTCAAAAACAAAAAAGGCAGATAAGATGAGAAAAGGGCAAGAGATTCTTTACAAATAAAGTGTTTAAAAGTGAATCTAGTCTGATAGAAGAGAAAAAAATCAGTGAACAAAAGACACTTAAAAAGAAAGAAAAGAAAAAGAGAAGTAACCCCACACTCTCCTGCGCTCCGGCGTTCCGGGCAGGTGACAGCTCTTTCTCTCCCGGCCACATTAGAATCGCAGTGTGTGGGCCGGAGATTTAGCTCAGTGGTTCCGGGGCCTGCCTCGCAAGCGCAAGGCCCTGAGTTCGATCCCTGGTAACCACATACAATGCTGGGTGTGGAGACTCACGCCCACCAGCCATCAATACCACATACCACAGTGCCGAGCGTGGTGGCTCACGCCTGTCATCCCAGCACTCCGGAGGCAGAGACAGGAGGATTGCTGAGTTCGAGGCTTGCCTGGGGCCCATAGTGAGCTCAGGGCCAGCCTGAGCTATAAAGCGAGACCCTGTCTCAAAAACAAACAAAAAAAACTTAGGACAGTAGAAGAAGCACTGCCTCGAGCACGGCCCGCTCTCACCACCGGCGCTCATCTCGACGCACCTGCCCTGAGCCTTTCGCCGCGCGGCGCTGGCCGCCTCCGTGTCCCGAGTGGCCTCGGCACACGGAGCTTTCTCGGTCACTGGGGCTGGGAAGGAGCCGGAGGCCTCACGGCGCCGGGCCGGGCGGCGGAGGTGGACGAGGACGCGGCGCCGTGTTTTCACGCAGCTGCTGCACCGCGTTGCGATCACACCTGGTGCAGATGCGGAGGAGGCCGCCGCAGGGCGGAGCGCGGAGGGACCGCGGCTCGGAGAAGGGGGAGCGGCCGCGGAGGGCCCCGCAGCTTCTAGAGGCGCAGCCACCAGGGCTCCCGCGGCCCCGCGCCTCCCCCTGACCCGTCCTGTGTCCACAGGGTCGCGCCCGCCGCCCGCCTCGTCCCGGACGCCCCAGGACGGGCCCCTGCGCTCAGGTAGGCCTCGGTTACCCGCTTCCGGTCGTCCCGCTCCTCAGCTCTTCTTTCTCAACAGCAAACACTTTGAAGGTGGCATCTGAGCGGGTTCGCATCCCAGGGCCCAGGACGCGGCCCCCGCCACCCGCACCGGAGGGCAGGTGTGGCCGTGAACCGGGGACTCCCTGCAGCCGGGGTCTCCCTGAAACCTGGCTTCATTTCCCACCGAGATCAGCTCTGGAACCACGAGAGCTACGCATTTTAAGTTGTTACTCTGCTTCTAAAATAATGATATATGTATATTTTATTTAAGTGAAAATAATTTACTTGCTCTATTGAGTTTTTCTTTTCTTTTTAGGAGCAGGGGACCCTGAGGTTCAAGGTAAATTTATTTTTAATCATAGAAAAAATATATTAAAGGTGCAGAACAAGGGGCGCCCATTTTTATGACGTCACATAGAGCAATATGGTGCGGCACGCCTTTTCCTTAACTAAAAATGTTTAAATTGCCTGGCAACCGAGCCTCAAGGTAAAAACTGTATTATCATCTTAGGATCGAGTCGCTGACACAAAACTAAGGGCCCCGCGTGCTCCTGTGTTCGCACGTAAGCGGTTCTGTGCGCGGCCTGTGGTCCGTGGCCGCCCCGTCGTCCGGCACAGGGAGGCTCGGCCCGCCCCGCTGCGGCCTTTCCTCCCTTCCTGCGCGGGTTCGGCTCTCGGAGGCCGAGGGATGCGTGAAAGACGCTCCTGTTCCTGTACTTAGCGGCCGGCAGCTCCTCCGCTCTATCCCTAACCTCCCCTCAGCCCCGCGGGCGACCCTCTTAGCGTGACCCCTACGCCCTTTTCCCTCATAGGTACTGCTGAGCGCACGTGTCTGATTCACAGGGCGTTGGCGTGGCGCGCGTTGCTTTCCGAAAGCCATGTGTTTTAGAAGTCTTGTTCATCCGCTCTGGGGCTCCTGAATACCCCACCGTCTTTCTCCTTCGCAAATTGCCCTCTCCACTTGCCCAGCAATGGACCCCGGCCACAGTGGCTCTAGGATGCGAACTGGGTCCGAGGTGTGTGGAGAACCTGTCCCACCCGTCTCCCGGGGAAGGGACAGTGGGCTTGTGGGTCTGGTCTCCTTCACTGAGGCTGGAGCTTGCGCGTTTTCTGGCAGAGCTGGTCAGTAGCGGCCCTCGTTGCTGTCCGCGAGGCTGGAGGGTTCTCACCCGCCAGCCCCCAGGGCCACACAGCTTCCTACTTCTGCTCCGCTCCGAACTTTGAGAGATGGCACTGCCTGTTAACTTGATTTTCCGTAATGACCGGTGATTTGGGTTACACACATACCCGCATTAGATTTTCTAGTCTCCTTTTTTTCTCTGCTCACTAGTTCAAATTTATTTTGCAGTTCATATATATATTTATATATATATATTTTTTTTCATATATATATATATATTTTACAGTTCATATTCTTTTCTTAACTTTAGGTTTCTTTCATTGCAAATTTCTTTCTCACTGACTCTCAGGGGTCCTCTTTATATTGTAGGCTCTAATTCACTGTCAGTTTTCGACGTCACCAATACTGCTTCCGTTTTGTCCCCATGCACCTGTTCATCCATGGTGAAATTTTAGCAGTGGGAAGTTGCTGTTGAACCGATGTCCTCAGCCTCGGTGAACCCGGGACGCCAGCCGTCTCCCCATGCCTGTGCCCCTGCAGAGCTGTCTTGGTCTAGTCCCAGCGTCTAGGCCACCCTGGGCCCCTGCTTCCCTTTCACTTCCCCGAGCTGGACGGTGCTTTTGTGAACGCTCCGCAACAATCTCTGTTGTCCCAGAGAACAACGCGGTGTCTGGCGTCACGCAGGAGCGTGCGTCCCAGAGAACCTGGGGACTCCAGGAGCAGACCCCCCTCCTGCACAGAGTGCCGTTGCTCTTGGGATTCCGCTGCCCCAGCCTGGGCTTCTGGCAACGCTGAGCAGCGCATTGGCAGGAATCTGCTTTCAAGTCTCCGGGTCAAAGAAACCCAGACCAGGGTTTGTCCAGGCGGGTGGTGGTGCAGGTCAGCAGGGCAGAGGTGGGCAGAGTCTGTAACCAGGCAGGGCTCTGAGGGAGGTGGGAGGGGGAGGCTTTGTTCCTGACTTCTGCACCCTGATGCCTCACACTGGCCGCCCCCGGTACTGAGGCCAGCGAGACGCGGATGTCAGACTGGAAGACGCCTTCTCTCCCACACGGCCCACCGGGAGAGGGGCCATCTCCGTGCCAGCTCCGGGCTCTGGTTGTCATTGGCGCTGCGGCTCCTAGTGCCGAGGGCAAGAGAAGCTCCTTTTCTGACTTTGCATTTTGACAGCTCTAAACACCCACAGCACTGTGCTTTTTATCATGCATGGAACCAGCAGATATCTCCAGTTTGGGCCAGTAAGAATTTCTAGGGAGCCGGGCGTGGTGGCTCACGCCTGTCATATCAGCACTCGGGAGGCAGAGGCAGGAGGATTGCTGAGTTCGAGGTTTGCCTGGGCTACTTAGTGAGCTAAGAGCCAGCCTGAACTACAAAGCCAGACCCTATCTCAAAAAATAAAAATAAAAATAAAAAAATAAAAGAATTTCTAGGGAGCTCATCTGGAGCCTCTGCAATTACCCAGTGAGAGAAATTAAGTCAGATGATATGTTTTGGCGGCTTTATAGTTCTTTTAAAAGGATAGACAAACTGAGTGTGTGTGCTGGAGCATGCCGATAATCCCAGCACTCTGGAAGGCTGAGGCAGGAGGATCTGACATTTCAACTCATTTTATACAAATTAGCAATTAAGGGAGAACTTGTTTCAAAATGAAAAATAAGAAAGGCAGGGGAATATAATTACGTGTGTGAAGACCTTGGGTTCGATTCCCAGCACTTCAAAAGAAAAGACAAAGAAAAACAGATCTTTAATCCAAAATTAGTCTTTTTGAATAGTTAATTATTCTAGAAACAACACTAATCATTGAAACTTTCTGTTCTATCATAGAAGAAACAGAAATTTTGACTGCAGATATGGACATAGGTAGGTTTATCTTATAAATTTTTACTGGCGGTTCATTGGTTTAAGTTTGCATTTTAATGTCATATGTGTATATATAGATAATTTATTCAAGCAACAGTTAATTTTGATATAAATTTAAATTGAAAAATATAGCAGTATTCTCCTGTTATTACTTTTAAGAAAAAATAGGCAAGAGTGATTCTAGAGAACTACTTTTAAAAACTGGTTTGATTTATAGGGCTATTTTTTTTTTTTTTTTGCTTTTTGAGACAGGGTCTTGCTTTGTAGTTCAGGCTGACCCTGAGCTCACTATGGTGCCCAGGCAAGCCACCACGAACTCAGCAATCCTCCTGCCTCTGCCTCCCGAGTGCTGGGATAACAGGCATGAGCCACCACGCCCGGCACTGTGGTATGTGGTATTGATGGCTGGTGGGTGTGAGTCTCCACACCCAGCTTTGTATGTGGTTACCGGGGATCAAACTCAGGACCTTGCGCTTGCAAGGCAGGCACCGGAACCACTGAGCTAAATCTCCAGCCCCGGCCCCAGAATTTTTAAACAAAGGAAATAGCATAGGTCAGTATCTAAAATAATTTACTAATGAATCTGTCCTGTTTGGTATTCACCGTGTCTCTCCTGTTTTTGTGGCAGAGACAATTAAGATATGTCTGTCCACAAGCCATTGGGTTCCAAATACTAAGGATACAGTCTCTTCTTTTCTTCAAGAACGAAAACGGATAAAGTCATTGTTACCGAAAATAACCTGTGGAGTCAAAAGAGCTGTGCACACTCGAAGGAAGCGAATTGTGGGAGGGAAGCCTGCACAAGTGGTAAAGTCGGGTGCCCCGTTAGAGGCTCCGGGATCCGTGACTCCACGAGACTGGGAGGCCTGGCCCGAACTTCCAGGAGGACTGCCCGGGAGGATGTCGGTGACTGTGCAAATTGCTTTTCCAGGGAGAATTCCCGTGGCAGGTGGCCATTAAGGACGAAGATAAAATCAACTGCGGGGGAATTTATATTGGTGGCTGTTGGGTTCTGACGGCTGCACACTGTGTCAGGTAAAGGGGACTTCAGTACAGTTTAGATGTCTTGAGATGATGAAAAGGAGAAACCGCGATTGTGTAGTAAGCTGTGGAGTAGCTGAGGAACCCCCCAAGTCACACCCTAGTAACTGCAGACACGTTCTGTAGGGAGACAGGGGAAGGGAACATAACCAGAACTTTTTCAGTTAAGTTCTAGTCTCCTGTGAGTCCGACAGCACAAGATGAAATCATTAGCAAATAGGGAGAAATGAGACTTAGAGAAGAAGCTGAGTTTAGGCCTGATCCACGCTGCTCCGGGCAGCAGAGACGGCAGACCTGAGCTCACTGCCCCTTTTGTTCAGTACCCCCAGAGCCAGCGGGATTCGGGGTCACTCAGACAGCCGCAGCTCGGTACATCAGGGGTAACAGATGCTGCAGGTCACTCAGAGGGCAGCTCGTTCGGTGCAGCAGAACGATACGGAGGCATGTAGCGAAGGCCCAGTGCCGTTCTGCCCTGGAGCTCGCAGCACCTGGGACCATCACGGCTGGGCCCAAGGCAGAAACAGCATCATGGAGGGGCCTGGGGGTGACAGGTGCTCCCAGGGGCAGCCGGGGAGCAGGGCGAGAGAGGAGGAGCCTCGCACCCCTTGCCGGGTCACGCCCTGGGTGCCAGCTCCGCCCAGCACATTTAGCCACGAGTCATCCGTGGATGAATTCATCTGTGTGTATAGCGGCCTCATGACCCTGTCACCTTCCAGATACGGGGGACATTTTTTAAATTGAATTCTTTATTGGTACAATTTATATACATCTCAAAATCACATATAACATTGGGGAATATGTACCAGTATATGACACAAGTTAATTCTCATTTTTACCCATATCCGTACCCACCCACACCTCCTCCCCCCCTTTATACATGCTCTTTTATTTTCTTTCTGTATCATATTTATTCCTTCTATGGAGGACATTTTTGACCTGAGCCTAACAGACCCCTATCTGATTTCCAGCAGCGCGGTCTAGCAGGAGGAAAGGCCTGTGGGAGACGGATCCGGGCAGTGTTAGGGTGTCGGCATCCTGAGGGGCCAGGCTGGAGACTGCTGCGATGCCCCCCGAGAGCCTCTGGAGTTGGCAGAGGCCTGAAATCCCCAGGTCCTCAGCCACATCTCTGATGAGGTGCGGGCTGGGGTCTGGCCGGGCATCTGCAGGGACAGTGCGTTTACTCTGGTAGCAGCACAGACACCACCCTGGGCACCTCTGCTCGTCAGAATCCTTTATCTTCCTGGTGCTGAGCACTTGGGTGGATTATCCTTCTCTTCATTTGCCATGGACTTAATTCTCCCATGAGCAAATTTAATCTCACTGTCCCACGACAGCATGGATGAAAAAACTTCAGCCTGTAAACAACAACAACAACAACAACAACAACAACAACAAATCTGTGAATGTGCAAAGATCCTTTACAGGGGAGAACATAGAGACAGAATTTCATTTATGTGTGTTTTCTGTTTTATTTCTCTTTTCTGTTCCATTACAGGCCTAGTAAAGCTCACCATTACCAAGTATGGCAATCACTCATAAACTGGTTAAAACCTAACTCTGATGTAATTGTTGAAAGGGTGGAGAGAGTTATTATTCATGAAGGCTATAACGGAACTACCTACCAAAATGACATTGCTTTGATTGAAATGAAAAAACGTTCTAACCAGAAAGAATGCGTGTTCCCTAATTCCATCCCCGTCTGTGTCCCCTGGTCTCCGTATCTATTCCGACCTAAGGACAGGTGCATCATTTCTGGCTGGGGCCGAGAAAAAGGTATGTGTTTTGTACTTGGTTAAGCAGCCGCCAGGGGTTAGAAGTGAACGGGAGCAGAGTGCGTGGAACGGATTGATCTCCCAGTACCCCGATGCGGTGTGGGGGTGACTCGCGTGGCTGTCCAGGACGCCATGCTCAGGAAGGCCCCAAGTTTGATCTCCTCACCCGGCTTCACTATCACCAAGTCCTCACTGGTTTCTGAAGAGGCCCGTCCTACAGTCTGATTTCTCACGGGTCCTGCCCATTCGTGCACAGCCCTTATCCAGGCTTGTAAAGGAAACCCATGCTCCCGCCCTGAGGAAGGCAAATTTCTTGAGACTCGCTTGAAATATACCTTAAATATACCTTACAGAGAAAACAAAGAAACTCTGATTTTCCATAAATGTTGGTGGATTTTATTCTGTATTAGTGTGCTCGCTATAGTAACCATCTCTGGGGCGTGTCCTGTCCCCAGGAACTTTAGAGAATTCAAGGTGCGGAGAGGCAGGACCACCTGGCATAAGATACCTCTTGATGTTATAAGTAAGTCGCTGTGAGTTCCCGCACCCATGGGGCACCTGCTCACTGAGAGGCTCCTTTGTGTTAGCCTGGCTTGGCACCTGGACAGCACCGCAGAAGGAGCCCGGGCTGCCCTGTCCTGCCCTGCCCTGCCCTGCCCTGCCCTGCGGGAGCTTCAGGTGCTAAAGAAGCCGACACCAAATGGGAGGCCATAGCGTGAACTTGGTGTGAGAGCACAGAGGAGACGTGGAGCAGAGATTCGCCCCTCAGCCCCGAAACGTCTTCCCCTGTTTCCTCAGGTTTTTCCCTCCGCCCCCGGGTGGCCATCGGTGTCTGGCCCCTCTCTTTGCCCACAGCCACAGAGATGTTCAGGTCCCAAAACTTTTATGGGAATGAAAGGAAATTCAGAATCCCCTTTCAATCATCTTAGCTGGCCTAGGAGACGCATGTTCTCACAGATACGCTAAAACGCAGGTGCCCTGGTGACATGGTGTGTGTTTTCTTTATTCTCACCATCAACTTTAAAAGGTTCCATGCAGGGCGGGAGGGTTAGCTCAGTGGTTCCGGTGCCTGCCTCGCAAAAGCAAGGTCCTGAGTTCAATCCCCGGTAACCACATACAATGTTGGGTGTGGAGACTCACGCCCACCAGCAATCAATACCACATACCACAGTGCCAGGCGTGGTGGCTCACGCCTGTCATCCCAGCACTCGGGAGGCAGAGACAGGAGGACTGCTGAGTTCGAGGCTTGCCTGGACTACATAGTGAGCTCAGAGCCAGCCTGAACTACAAAGCGAGACCCTGTCTCAAAAAAAAAAAAAAAAAAAAAGGTTCCATGCAGACACATATTTTCCAGGAAGTAAAGAACAGGAAGAAGGTAGGAGGGGTTTATGGGAGAAGGTCCTGTCAGTGATTCCTACAAAACCCCCCCACCCAAGGGGAAGGATTGTATCCCCTTTACCTCAGGTGCCAGCTCTTCACTAAATGATCAGGGCCTCAGGGCATATGCCCAGCAATCCCCTGACTATCCACCCAGGTTTAGAAAGACAATTACAGGAACTAAGGCTCTGGAAAGATTGAGCAGCTGCACTAGCGAGTCGTCCTCAAATTGTATATATGTGTGTAAACATGTGTGTTCATGTACAAGCCAAACAGTCGGGACATTATGAAAGTGTTTAGATTTCTCACTTGTAACTTCTAAATGGTGTGTTTTCTCACTTTGTTTAGATAACCAGAAAGTCTTTTCACTGAAGTGGGGAGAAGTCAGCCTAATAGGCGACTGTTCTCAGTTTTACCCAAATCGCTTCTATGAGAAAGAAATGCTGTGTGCAGGTGAGTCCCATGATGCTTTTTGCTGGGCTGTTGTTGCGTCAGTGACACGCGCGAGGCTGGGACCTGCCAGACGAGAGCCCCCTTCGCTCACACCCGTGGAGGCGGCAGGGGCCTGGTCGCGGCAGGGGCTCGGTGCCCCGGTGAGGAACACAGGTGTGGGAAGCCCGGCGGGAAGTGAGCGATCCCATTAAAAGACAGGAAGCCAAAGAGGAGAGGGCCAGGCTTGGCCCTTCTGTGCCACCTTGCTCTAATCCTGCTGGCCCAAGACCTCCCCCAGGGTCACCTCATAACAGCCACACGGAGGCACCGGGTCCCACAGTGGGGAAAAACAGAGCGTTCCAACTGTGCTTGGAAACTTCTGTGGGAAGAAGGAGAAGAAAGTGTGTTCCCGTTTGGAACAGGGGCAGACAGGGTTGGAGGGCACACAATCCGCAGGGAGCCTGGTCGTGGCCAAGAAGACAGGCTCAGGCCGGCCTGCCCAGGCTCAGGCGGAGGCGCTGCAGCCTGCTCTCTGCATGTGGGTTCATCTCTTTGTGGCTTGTTTCGTCTGTAAAATGGCAAAATCATGACGCTTTACCTTGCGGGACTCTGGTGAGAATTAAAACACTGTCAGGAGAGTCTAAGAAAGCTGAATTCCTTAAACCCAATGGTGAAGGCGATGGGAGAACATGGCGGCCTTGAGGAACGGAAGATGTCCCGCTTTCTCTTTCTCAGGTACTGCTGATGGTTCCACTGACGCCTGTAAAGGGGACTCGGGGGGCCCCCTCATCTGCGTGGATGCCAGCAACGTGACTTACCTTTGGGGCATTGTGAGCTGGGGTGAGAACTGTGGAAAGCCAGAGTTCCCAGGAGTCTACACCAAAGTGGCCCATTACTTTGACTGGATTAGCTATCATGTGGGCAGGTCTCTAATCTCTCAGCACAATGTCTGAGGTTGGGATCTCTCTATCAGAAGTTCAATGAAAAAGTTTTATTCCGTACAGTATGTGTATTGTTAAAGTTTCCATCAAAGGGTTTGCCGTACGGAATTTTGCTGTGTAATTCACAAATAAATGTTTTGGTCAGGCTTAGGTTTGTTTCTTGCTGGGGATTAAACCCAGGGGCGCGTGTGCGTGTGACTCTAATGTGCCTCCCCCTCAGCCCACATGTTTTATTTATTCATCAGAAAAGCTGACTGAATTGTCTCTGCATGTAGAGCGATGGATTCACTGTATTAAAGGTCCAGCTAGCTGAATGATACCGGCCTCGCGTAAAGCTTGGGTTCAAAGCCCAAACCAGGCACCAGCTTAGTTTGACTGTATCTTCTTTGTGTCTCCCTCTCCACGGGTAATGTGGAAAGTGTGAAAATGGTGCACATATTTATATAAAACATTCGGCATAGCAGCTGTGGCGGGGTAGTAAGTAGAGAGGGCAGGGATAAGGTAGAGGCTTCACTGAGCTTTATTATAATCAGTAGAGAAACTCAGGGAGAGCAGTTTCTGCCTCTACAGGTTTGATGAGGAAGGCAAAACTTAAAGAAACAAAACCGAAGTCCTTCGTGTCAGAACCCGAAAGGCCCGAGCTGACGCTCTCTCCCGGTGCCGGCCCAGCCCATCCGCACACGGACGTAACAAGCCTGGCTCTTGCCAGCTCACTGCTGGAATCAGTCCCCGAGTTTAGCCTCTGTTCATCGGAATGCACTTTTCTTTTCCTCACAAAAAGCCCGCTTAAATGGGTGTGTGCCTACGCACCGCGTCTAACCGTGACAGAGCCGGCGTGAGCCGAGGAGGCTTCGCTGACCCCGGAGCGTGGCCGGCCTGTTTGAGGTGGCGGTTAAGGTGCGCTTGGGGGAGTTCCAAGCTGGCAGCGCCCGTCAGTGACGGAGTCCTCCCTCCAGAACGGAGGGCGGGCACAAGCAGAGGAGGCCACTCTAGCGAGTTTCCTGGTTGGCTTTTCTTTCTTTTCTTTTCTTCTTCTTCTTTTTTTTTTTTCCCCCTAGAATTTGGGGAGTGTTCAATGCGGTAACTGACTAGACTCGGTGCAATGGAGTCTCCACCCTCCGGTCCCCTGGCAGAGTTTTTGGCTTCCTGTGGGTACAGAGGGAACCAGCGTGGTGATATCCCCACGGCCCTGAGTCTCCCGGACTGCAGTTACAGCGCATGCTCCTGGCTCACTCAGAAGTCTAGGAAGCAGAAAGTGGCAGAAGTGCATTTTTAGGTCCACGTGAGGATATTAAGAAGGTGAAGGGAAGGCCTTGTGTCAGAAACGCGGTGACCAGGGCCCGGGATGTTGCTGCCACCTGCCTGGCAAGTGTGGTGTCCTTGCGGTCTCTGCCCTCAAAGGCACAGCCCCTTGGCTTCTCACCCCCAGGACTAACTCCCTCAGGCTCCTTCCTCGATTTTCTTCCCGCCGGTCCCGTCTCTTTCCGCACTTTCCCGTCCCCGCTGCCAAAGCAAAGCAAAACCATCACTTCCCAACACTTGCCACACTCAGTCTGGATCCTGTTATACAATTGTCGGGGACAGCCGGGACAATGAGGTGCCTCGGTATTTATAGTGCTGCTAAAAAGCAGAGGAGTCCTTATCTGTGGATGCTGCCGAGTGACTTACCCAGTTAGCAAATAACCTTGCATAATCTTGCGTAGAAAAATGGTGATTTGGTGACGTTTTGTTTCACTCTTAGGAGAGAAGGAAGCCTAGAGTTTGGGCACCACTGTGGCCTTGGGTGACGTCACTGTCCCTGCTCACCCAGCCGCGGCCACCTCTGGCCACGAGGTCGGGGAAGGGCAGGAGGAGGCACACACCCCAAGCCCACTCTTCGGTCTCAAGCCTGGCAGAGGTCCCCAGTCATCTATCTGCTGAGAGGCAGGGCTGAGCCGGATCAGGCCGGGCCGTGCGCCTCGGTCTCCACAGGGCTGCAAGGGACCGGTGATGGGCAAATCTTGGAAATGCTTAAATTTTAAAAAATTATTTACAGCAAGACTCATGGCCAGAATCCCCCTCAGAAGCCTCTGCTTTGCTTTGAACACGCTTTGCCATGGTTCTGGCTGTGTTCTGCAGCAGCTCTGGGTCCTTTCCTGAGGGTCTTTAGCTGAGCGGTCCTGGCTGCCTCCGTGTCCTGAATGGACCCAAAACGTTTCCCTGCCGGGTCATTCTGACTTTGGGGAGGAGACAGTCAGCCCCGTGCGGTGAGGACTTGGTATCTCGTTTCTTAGGAGCTGCCTTTCTGGAGATGCCAAAGGCAGCAGCACTTACTGTGCTTTTGATCACACCTTGTAAAGACGTTCAAGAAAGAGGATGGATGTGTCAAAAGCAAGGAGAGGGTGTGCAGGGGCCTCACAGTGATGTGTCTTTTACCACAGTCCTTTTTAAGATACCCGCCGTATATTTTTCCCCTCTCCCGAGTGTACTGGTACATTTGAGGTATACTTTATGATGCCATCCAGCACTGACATTTGTGCCCGTCCGTGGCGTGTCTCGATTCCACACTACCTTGAGATCACACCGCGTACAGTGAACTCGGCTGGAGATGCGCACAGCCCTGCAGCCGGGTGAGGAAATTCACCAGCCAGCAGCCAGCGGCGCGGGCACCGCCCACCGCGACCACGTGGCGGGCCGCGCCCCACCCCCCGGCGACGGAGGACCCGCCCCCGGTGACGCAGGCCCCGCCCCGGTGACGCAGGACTCCACCCCCGCGGGACGCACAGGTCCGCGCAGGCGCACTGGAAGACGGCGGCGGGCGGGCGCGGAGCCGGCCTCGGGTTGTCGGGTCGGGCTCGGACGGCGCGCATGGCCCGGCCCCCGCCGCCCGCGCTCGTGCTGCCGCCGCTGCTGCTGCTGCTCCTGGCCGGCGTCATCCGCTCCGAGGAGCCGGCTGCGACCACCGACTGGAGGGCCACGCTGAAGACCATCCGCAACGGCGTGCACAAGATCGACACGTACCTGAACGCCGCGCTGGACCTGCTGGGCGGCGAGGACGGGCTGTGCCAGTACCGGTGCAGCGACGGTGCGCGGCGGGGGATGGGGGCCGGCCGGGCGGGGGGGTCGGGGGCGGGCCGGGCCGGGGGATCGGGACCTGAGATGCGGATCCGGGCGTCGCTGTCGCGAACCCCGAGAGATTGCTGGGCGCATTTTTTTTTTTTTTTAACGGAATCGCACAAAGTTGCAGAGGAATTGCAGGGTATTTTACGGAATTGAGCAGCGTAGCCTGATAACTTACAGACGCCCGAGAAGGATTCAAGCAGACTGACGTTTAGCTCTGTAATTTTGCTCTGGTTTGTGAGGCAGCCGAAGCTGAAAAGCCAGCCGAGAATGTTTAAAAGTCAGGCCATAGTCACTTTTTCGAGAATTGGTGTTTTCTTCGGCAAAGCTGCAGAAAATGAATTGCGACCTTTGGACAGACTGTACGTGATTGCTGAGAGCTGTCTGGTGACGCTGGGAAATGGTCTGAGGTTTGACGGTTTCTCTCCTTGGATGTCAGGGACCCTCTCCTGCTGGTCAGCACCGTGATTTTGTCGCTTAATCCCTTCACATCTTTAAAAACATCAGTTCTGTTTGGATCTGAAAATTTGTTGTGTGGCGATGTGGGTAACAAGTATTTCAGGAACAGATTGGGGCTTTTTAAAGCACCTTTTCTTTTTAAGTTTTAAATATTTTAATGTTTCAGAAAAGTACTTTGGCTTCTGTTTAGAAATTCACTATTAAGATAGCAGTTGGAAAATTAAGTTTCCAGTAAGATTAGCCAAGGCCAGGGTCTAGGTAATGCTGGCAGCTGGAAAAAGTAGAAGGCTCCTTGTTTTTATTGGTAAAACTCGAATGCATGTATAGATGAACTTAAAAAGAGCCTATATCATGTAAAAGCATGATGCTGCGTGTGCTTTGGGAAGGATGTTTTTTCTTCTTGTAGAGTTTAGTGGAAGAAATACTTAGTCATTCCCCTTCTTTGCAGATACGCAAATATTGGAAGTGGAACCACGTGCCAGGTGTTCTAACCAAAGGCTTAGCAGGGAAGCAAAGGGATGAAATTCCTGTCTACAGAGGTTCTGGTCGGGAGCAGAGACAGGTGTGTGCTAGGGTGGCTGAGGCAGGACGGTTTCTGGAGCTCACAGGTCAGAAGACTGTGGTGCAGCGCTGGCCACGGCTCGGGGAAGACCTTGCTGACAGGATTTGAGGAGAAGTCAGAGAGTGGTGGAGGTGACATTTTGGTGACACAGAGGGAGAGCAGCCTGAGGGGGGACGCTGGTCAGGGCCCAGCCGGGGAGGATGACTCAGGCTCTGAGGTGTGGAGGCAGGATTGCGTGTCCGAGGTGGAGAAGGCTTGGGAGGGGCCTTTGTTACAGGTTTGACTCTGTGGCCCTTAGCTTGTACAGTGTGTTTCCATATAAATGCTTCTTCAGTTAATACTGTTCCTATTAAGAGACTATTTTCATCTTTAATTTTTTTCATCCAAAATGTGTGTGCCAGTTGGAACCTGCCTGGTCTCTCACACAAAAGACACAAGCGAGTTTGAGAATGGGAGAGATGGTGCCATGGTGAAGTGTACTCTTTGGGGTGTTAATAACCGCCACCTTTTCTCTTCCTTCCTTTCTTTTCTTTTCTTTTTTTTTTTTTGAGGCAGGATCTTACTTTGCAGTTCAGGCTGGCCTTCCTGAGCTGTATAGCCCAGGCAAGCCTGGAACACAGCAGTCCTCCTGCCTCTGCCTCCCAAGTGCTGAGATGACAGGTGTGAGCCACCAAGCTCGGTATTGTGGTATATGGTGCCAGGGGATCAAACTTAAGACCCTCTATTTCCAAAGCAGACGCCGGAGCCACTGAGCTAAATTCCCAGCCCCACAATGCTGTGAACATGTGATCTTGATTCGCCATGCTGGTAATTCCAGGTTGATGAAAATGATTCTTTACTTCCTGTTGCTTGAGAAGTCTTCCTGGAGCAGCGATTTGGCCTTCTCCCTGTCTCAGCCTGCTGTTGTTTGTCCAGTCAGAGCTGGGCCCCCAAGGCCAGGAAGGGAGTTGGGGTTGGCACAGGGGTCAGCTGGGGACGCTCGGGGTCTCAGCGCAGGCGCAGGAGTGCAGAGGTCAGTGGTTTGACCCAGGAGAAGGTGGCTGTGGGAGCAGTACCACCATCTGCTGGGAAAGCATTGTACTGTTTCTCTTTTCCTGAAGTGCATGTGAAGTTTTGTGATGGACTCGGTACCGTCTGTGGAGGTAGCTTAGTGCAGAGGCCCTGGGTTCAGTCCCTAGTACTGAGAAAAAAAGCTTCAGGAAAATGTTTCCTTCCAGTTCTGTGTTTTGCCGTAGAGGAGAAAGAGCTTCAGCACAGACTATTTCCCATTTTTAGTCCAGTAATGTGCTGGGGAGGCAGACATGCCCGGCATATCCTAGGTAAGCGAGGCAGGCCTCCTGTCTACGTAGAAACTTACTGCTGTGCTGTCTGGTCCTGTGTGCTCGGAAAAAATTAAAGGCAGCCCATGGGTGAGGCGGCTGGGTATGGAAGTGGTTGTAAGCGCCATACGTACAAGAGATGTTCTCTGGAATTGGAGATTGTGACGACTGGGCTGGGGTTGTAGCTCAGTGGTTCCAGTGTCTGCCTGGCAAGTGCAAGGTCCTGAGTGTGAGCCCTGGTACCAGCAGGGCTGGGCGTGGTGGCTCATGCCTGTAATCCCAGCACTCACTTGAGAGGCAGAGGCAGGAGGATTGCTGTGAGTTCAGGGCCAGCCTGAACTACAAAGCCAGGCCCTGTATCAAAAAGAAAAAGGAAAAAAAGACTGACAGTAACGTGTTTCTTGCTACTGAGCCACCTAAGGACACGATTCCCCGGGGGCCTCATTTCTTCATTAGCTGCATCTGGCGTGTAACACGGATGTGACTTCATGTCTGGGAGAAGCTTCTGTATTGGACAGAAGAGGGTTATACATACTAATGACATTTGTGAACTGCTGTGTGCATATGTATAGCTGTGCACATTAGTATATGTTGGACATTGTTTGCACACGGACAAATTAGGCAGTAATTAGGTAAATTAGATTCTTAGTCCTCCTCAAAATAAAGGCAATCAGAAGTTGAGTGTGGTGGTGTATGTCTATAATCAGTTACTTCGGAGGCTAAGGCAGGAGGATTTCTGGGGCAGTTAGATCCCTGTTTGTAGCAACCCAATTTAGTTGCTGAATTTTGGAAATAGCCTATACATCATTAACAGGTGGATTTTTTTTAAAAAGTGCTGTTGGGCTGGAGATTTAGCTCAGTGGTTCCGGCGTCTGCCTCGCAAGTGCAAGGTCCTGGGCTCGATCCCGGTAACCACATACAATGCTGAGCGTGGAGACTCACGCCCACCAGCCATCAATACCACATACCACAGTGCCGGGCGTGGTGGCTCACGCCTGTCATCCCAGCACTCGGGAGGCAGAGGCAGGAGGATTGTTGAGTTCGAAGCTTGCCTGGGCTCCATAGTGAGCTCAGGGCCAGCCTGAACTACAAAGCGAGACCCTGTCTCAAAAAAAAAAAAAAAAAAGTGCTGTTTATGCCCAGCAGAGCACTGCTCTGCTAAAAGCATGGATTTGATCAGTAGCAGGAGAATGGGTGCACTTTGAAAATGTGAAGTGAAGCCAGACACACAAGCTGAAATAGTGCCTGGTTTCTCCTCTGTGAGAAACCCACAGTCCAGATAAAGAGCAAAATAAACGATAGCGCCA